>VHZZ01004311.1:57864-68015 GCA_009801015.1 Silene noctiflora | reverse complement strand
AATGAGTTGGATGAAAGAGAAGGTGATGTGTCAAAAAGATAGAAGGAGAAAGAAGAAATAAGAGGATGTTAACATACTCTTCAATGTACATGCTCATTTTTTATGCTCTTAAATAGAGCAACTTTGTTGCTCATTTTTTATACATAATCTTTGACATGCAAACCTCTCTAAAAAAAACTCATAACACTATTATTTATCAAGTATTACTAGTGTAGTAATATTAATTATATTAAGGGCTCATCACAATATTTATCTAGTTAGGCCTCGTTTGGTTGCCATACGGGAATTAATTTCCCATGATTTTACAAAACACGTGAATTGCTCAATTCACGTGAATTGCCCAAAACTTGTTTGGTTGACATCCGAGAGTTGGATTCATGTGGGAGTTTTCAATTACCTAGGGGAGACTAGGTAATTAAACTCCTCCATAATGGAGGAATTGGAAACTCCTGGAAAAATGCAATTCACGTGATTTTGGGCAAACAAACAACCTCCATTTTTCCAATTCACGTGAATTCTCAATTCACCCACTTTTAATGGGGCAACCAAACGACACCTTAATAAATTTAATGATTTTTGGGTAACATCTTGGGTGCAATCTAAATGAGGTATTCTAATTTGAATATTTTGGCCTTGGAGGGTCATTCATTTCTTATAAGCTCAAGAACAACAAGAAGGAGTTCTTGTTGTGCCCATATTTCGAATCCTTTGCCAATGTAAGGGAATATGATTTCTTCACTCTTTTATACATATGTCTTTATATTTGTATGCATGTTACATAGATCCTAAAATAACTAAATTAACTTGTAATTTGGTTTACTAATTAGAGGAGTATAATTAGTGGTCTATGGACTTTCACAAATATTGTGCAATAGTAAATATAGATAGTGGGATCAATTAATTAGAATGTAAATATTCTAAAAGTAGAATGTCATTAGGGGGGGAAATCCTGAGATTTCTTAATCTATTAGTAGTAGGGGGATTTTATTCAGTATGGGCCGACTTTGTGTGTCAATTTATATTCATATTTTTATTTTTATATGAGAATAGAAGATTGTAATCGTCATTTATTAGAATCTTCCACTTAATTTAAAAGATTGGCAGTGTGAAAGTCTAACTAAATTGGCCAAGTATGAGTCCATTTTCTATCTACTAAAAGAATATGAGGAATTTCAAATTTCCCGCCTAAACATATTTCCTAAAATTGAGCTTAGTATTTTTAGCATAATATAGATATAATGGTTATTAATGGACATAATCTTTTAGATTTAAATATTACCATTCAATATTACACATTATGAAAAATTTACAATAAAAATTATTTGACTTTTATGATAAGAATTTGCAGCTAAAAAATGTGTTCTTGGTAAAAAATAATTATAAAATAATATTATTAATTTCTTGAAAAAAGAAAAACTTACGATAAAAATTCGTTGACTTTTTACGATAAAAAGTTGCGGTTAAAAATATACTCCCTCTACATCTTTATGATATTCTCACTTCATTAAAATACCCCTCACATATATTCAAGAAGTGGGAACATCAATATAAAACGGAGGGAGTATATTATTGGTAAAAAATTATAAAATAACACCATTAATTTCTCGAAAATAGAAAATTAAAATACTCATTTTGTGAATGTTTACGATTTTAATTCTCTTAACATTTATATCTAAAAATACCACGTTTTCACGCGGGATTAACACTAGTTTTTTCTATCAATCAAAAAGATTATTTTCAACTTGGGCCCACTTTTTTGTTAATCAATTGAGCGGGAAAAAAATGAGCAATTCTTAATCTTTTAGTTTATTGGGGATACTTTGAAAAATGTAAGGGATATGTAATATATGGAAAATGGTAAAACAACATATAGAAAGAAGTTTTGATTTCCCTTTTAAGATACGTGCACAATTTGTTATATACGGTATCTTTAATGTTGTTGGAATTGTGATTTTACTTTAGATCAATGGAATTATAAGTAGGACCGGATCAGTAGAATTGGATCCCAAATCTTACAAACTTATTATAAATTATAGTTTTTTATTTATTAAAAATATATATATATTTTTAAGATCAAAACAATATTTATCAATAAAATATTATGAGTAATAACCTATAACTTTAGTTTCATTATATGAAGGTGTTTTTACAACGTACACAGAATTTGGATTTTACAATGTCATTATAAATATATATATTTTTTTGATAAAACCGAATCGAAAGATCATATTATGGTCCTACGGTTCTACCTCTACAAATTTCAAATGAATAGAATCGCAATAGTCTACTGCCACGAAAAGAGTAGTGGGATCATAATTAATAGGGTCGTAAAATCATAAAATCGTAAAATCAAATCAGGACTCTAATAACTGTGGTTCGGTTAGATACTCTATAAGTTATAACGTTTTATTCAATTAAATTAAATTTCAGTTTCGATGTTATGCTATTTTATAATAATAATAATAATAATTAACCTATTTAAATAAATTCGTTATTATAAAATACCACATTGCGAAAATAAAATTTCAAGTAAACTAAATACAATTGCTTATATTCCAACACGTCTCTTTTAAACAGACCCATCATAAGACGATCACATACAAGAGTTATCAAGTTATAACATCAAACTAATGGGCCACAGTTGGACTAGCAGGGTCTACCTGACAACTATCATACACATCAGCCGAACCCAAAACATCAGCAATCCCCTCAGTATTAATCTGGTCCAAAACAAGAACCAGGCCCATTGCAAAAGCCGCATCAAAACCGGGTTTAACGAGAAGTGAAAAGACATCTTTACCCAACACCACGTTAGCCGAAGCATCCACTTTCCTTCGTATCTCACCCATCACTTCCCTACTTGTTGCATCGTATATTGTACAACTTCTATGTGCAAATGATCCTTCAATTTGGTACTCTTCTCCGGCATTCTCGTACATCTCGACCGTCACCCCGGATCGTCCAATTATTGATGATCGTTTTACGCTGAATATTGGTTTTGATCCCTCTGTTCTTTCGCCTAGGTATCCTTCCCATCTGTTGTGCAGGCTCGGTCGCTGCGTAATGTAACGTGAATTTAGAATAAAATGAAATTGTATTGTAAAAACATCATCCTAAAATCAAAATAGTGTTAATTTTGAAATGACGTCTCAAATTGAGATTTAATATTATGGTTCAAATGCATACACTCATCTTTACAAACATATAAAAAAAGTATAAATAGACTACTTTTAGATGACGAATGATGAAAAATACATTGATAAATAACTAATCAACGATATATAAAACACTTAATGCCAAATTTTAATGGAAAATGAGATGGCATCGTCTGGTGGTACCGAGTAAACTCTACATATTTCTCTTTCAATAATTAGGGTTCTCATAAGATATACGAGAAATTCAGTATCACCCGATAATGTCCTATCATTATCTAATAACGAAAAAAGAGAATGAAGAGTTTGTAATTTTGTATTATGTCTAATCAATTACCAAAACCATCTACCATCTAACTACTTATGACTTGAGCAAGAAAAAAACAAGAGGCTAGAACTCTAATATAAACGAACATAAATTTACGTGGTGATGCCTCCGTTTGAAAGGCATCCATTCAATTTGAATTTAAAGTGCGCATTTTGTCAACGTTGAATCCAAATTTTCTAAGAACAATTAAATTATAAAGAAAAATATAACAACTAATTACTGAATCGACAAGGAAAGTTGTTAGGAGTACATCTTAGTATCTTACTACTACAACCAAGAAAATTATAAATGATGCTTATGTAACTTTGTTTATAAGTCATTCAATCGGTTGACTTTAAAACTACATTTTGTTATTTTTCGTCAAAATTTTCCAAGAATAAATATATTACGGAGTACATTATAAGTTTAATAGAGTACTACTCCGTAATTACTGATAAATCTACTAGAGCTACTTATCTACATGCATCCGTGATTTAACAAATTTAATACGGAGTATCAGTATACTATCTATTTAAATTTTACTTGCACTGTAACATTGATCGAGCAACGAAGGATGTCAATGATAGCCAGATCATAATTTTACCGAATTATACTAGTCTATTTTTAACGTATTGTATTTTTGCATTACGGATTTGAATTGGTTGTATTATGAGTTTCGGTGGGTGCTAGTGTGCTACACAACTCAAAACATAAATCATAACAAAACTGAGAGATGCAAATAAAGAGATCGTACAAGGAAACTCACACCTAGAAACCTATCTAAATAATTATAAATAGACAGAATAAACAAAACCAAGATTTACAGTTAGTTTCGAAAATCTCAAAAGACAAGCAAGCTAATAGAATTAAAATCATGTAAACAAAGAAAATAAATAGATTCGACCAAAAATCAAAATTTCTCATTTCACTAATGTGAACTCACAAATAAGATATGCAAGAATTTTTAATTGAAATTAGTACAAAAAATCTAAAAACCATCTCTAAGAAAGATAAGATTCTATGTGGGCTGTGGCTCAAAGCACTAAACTGTAGACCACTTAAAAAGAAATGAATAATTGAATTGAAAATAAATAAGATAGTCTACGTATAAAATATAAATGGTCCTACTTTTCTGTTTTCTTTGGTTCTTCCACTATAAGGATACGATGCCTTACAAAATATTCTTATCTTTTTGTATGGCCTATGCAATTAATATCAGTCAAAAAAACATATTTCTAATCAAAGGGGTTCAATTTTGAGATTCATTAAACTTTACACAATTCAAGTAACAACTTAGTTGTTTCTATTATTTTGGAAAGGAAAATTAATACGAGAAAATGAAGGGAGATGAACAATTATTTTAGATTACAGCTAGGGTGACATGACATTTAATTAGTTATTAGGTAGTAGTATTAAACTCCATATTTTTGATACCCAACCTCAATACTACTCTTTTTCCGATTCCATATCATTTTCTGATTTAACTAATAACTATCGTAGTATACAATTATACATACTCCGTATCATACTCAGATTACTATCTTAGTTAAGACTTTGTTACTGCTCGCTCCATTTCTTCGGGTTAAGGATGGTTTGAGGTGTTTTCAATTTTGTAGAAATCATAAGTTTGACTTTTAGGAAATTTAATGTGTACTCTTATACGTAATTTTTTTGTCCTAATTTAATAAAGTCTCCTATATATTACGGAGTAAGTATGTAAAAATTAATAAAGTCTCCTATATATTACGGAGTAAGTATGTAAAAAAATCGTCTAACAAAGTTGTAATAGACTTGTGATAAAACCGTTTCATATAAAAACTAGGTTTTCAATGTTTAGATATGTACTTAAAAAGAATCTCAATATGCATGATAACGAAATATACAAATACAAAGACTGGTGAAAAAAACAGCATTTAGAAGCACTGCATCAGTGCATCGCCACACCTTTAAATTTGGAAGTACCTCGAATACAAAGTAAACTAACAAATCAAGATCTTGGTTTGTACTGCATGTTTTTACATTAGAATGCATGTTTCATTATCAGAGTATAATCACCAAATCAATGGAATAAGTATCAATCCGACATAGAATATACCACCACCCAAATTACCACTATCCCAATATGCATAGTTAAGTTTTTACTTAGTTAATGTTTCTGTTTCGATCATTTGTTTAACCAGGGAAGAAAAGTTAGTAAATTATTAGATGACAAATTAATAATAATAAAAAGCACTATCAAAATAAAAAGGCAAACAATTTAGTTAGATATTCAAAAATGAAATAGGTAAATAAATAAATAAATGAGATAGAGAGAGTATAATTAATTTATTGGTTGTTACTAGATGATTCGTAAATTCCAATCTAAACTCTTAAACATTGCTTGTTATATGCGCTTACCTAGCAGTGCAATAAGCCTACATACCCTTTTCACGTAAACTTGTTTAGACACAAAGAATACATACCTTACGGCGAACGGTGAGGAGACAATGGCCAGAAGCATCCATAAGAACGAGTTCCTCCTTGTCACGCCAATCAGGCCCGTAAGAGTCAACTCGGAAGACGAGCTGGCCTTGACAATCGTAAACAGTAAAACCGTCACCAGCAAAGAAAAGCGACGTTTTACAAACCGTCAGAATAGTATCTTTTTCACAAGTAAATCCGCCGTTACTTTGGGATAAATCCATTTTTCTCCTCCTAAATAATAATAATCTTCTTTTGATCTCTTTCCTCTTAATTATCTCCGTTTCTTAAGACGATTACGTGTATTGGGTTTAGAGATGAATGAAGAGTGGTTGTATAAGGAGAGAGTTCACAAATACGGAGTAATAATTGTATAGGTAAAGGAGGTTTTATATATGGATGGCATGTGGTGTGGACCGTATTATTTTAGTGTTCCGCGCACTATTATTGAATGCCGGAATTAGCTTTTCTCAATGTAAAGCATAAGATTAGGATGTGAATATATATCTTAATTTAGTGCTTCAAGTTAGAGATTTGGGTTCTCTTAGGTAAAACTAATTAAAGAGACAACTCAAATTTGAAAATATAGCTCAAAACTGTAAAGATAAATAAAAGTTGAAAAAATAATTGATAAGTTAACTGAAAATTAGTAGCTGATAAGGTAATTGATTATATAAGAAATTGTTTGTCACACAAGCTGAAACGATAGTTGCTTTTGTGAAATGACATAAAAAGATACAATAATTATTTGATATACTAGATTGAAGAGGTAGAAAATGAAGACAATATAAGATCAGGTTGCTTATTTCTCAAATGCTACCCTAAGTAACATTTTATTTCAGATAACTTATTTGGTTAAATAAGCTACTTGTCAAACACTTACAAATGAATAAGATAACTGAAATGTTGGTCAAATAAACTACCTGAAACGTCTTGCCAAACATAGCCATGGTAAAGTTGAAAAATTCTTAGGAAATTTAGGAGTATATTCCTGTTATTTATTACTAACAAGTACTCCGTAGAATAATTTTTTTATATTAACTTAGATTAATTATATCCGAATTAATATAGTAGAAATTGAATACATAAATAATGGAAAAAATAAGTCCGTAATTGTAGAAAGAAGACAATTCAAACATTCAAAATAATTATATATTCTCCTTGAGTTATCACCGCCACACGTCACTATTAACTTTTTTTTTTTTTTTCCTTTTTTTTTTGTGTCAAATGAGTCTCAATGACAATAAAATAACAACTTCAATGGTTGTATTTAGGGACCTGCTTGCAACTATTATAAATTAATTATCAAGCGACATGCTCAACATTTGAGTACAAAAATACATTCTCGCTAAAAAAAGCGGGTATACCTCTGGTAGCTACGTAGTTTGACTTTTAAAAGGAATAAAATAAATAAATAATAAAATAACTTTTAAAAGGTATTCGATGATTTGAGATCAAATATTTCGGATCAAGTTCTCTCGTTTGAGCGTCTTCCTCCAAGGCTTATAAATTTACAAGTTTACAAATTACAACCCCACCATATTTTTGGGTAGTACTCTGTATGTATGTGTAACTATTCTTGTGGCACTTGTTAGTTGTTATAGCGGAGCAACAACACGGTGTAGCGTGGCCGTGTGGTCCCCAAGTAGACAATAGACCGTGTCAATGTGTTTCATGTTATATCATGGGAACAACTCGATTCTCGTATCAAGATATTCCCTTTTTTTTTTTTTTTTTTTTTTTTACATCCTTTTAGCAACTACGGAGTACTTGCAATTTGGAGTCAAGCATGACTACAAGTAGACTTGGACAATATAACGGACTGGGTCGCCCCAGCCGGGCTGAAACAGCCTTTCTAGCTATCTTATCCCAGGCCCGCTTGACTTATCATTGGCCCATATAATTTGTCTTTTAATTAGAGGTGAACAAATAATTGTAACCTTTTTAAAAATATTCCATTCAAAAGAAGAAGTTTCAATCTGTTCAAATAATACGAGTTGTTTCTTTCCTTAGTTGTCTTTACAGAATTATTAGAAGCAATATAAACATTGTGTATTTGTATATGCAATTATGCATGTGCTCCAAAAGTTTCAATAATAAAATGTAAAGGGGCCTATACTTGAGATATGCTTAGTCATATAATCTTCGAGGAACCCGCAAACTAATTGGACTCCATCAATCTGTCAACTAAAAATCTAATTATGTGTTATGCACCTAATTTATTCATATTTAGTTATTAAAATATTAGTTACTTTGCTCCGATACAAGACCAACTCGGCAACTAATTTATGTGAATAATAAGGCGCATAACAATTCTACATTCGTACTCAGTTTATTTTTCGTCGGTCAGTTACATTTCCAATTGATTCAGTTCAAATTCCAAATTTATGCTAGAAAGATCTCCTCAAAATTTTCAAAACAAATTTAGTCGCAAATCATTCTCATTTTTTAAAAAGAAAAATAAAGTCGGAGTATAGGTAAAATAAAGAAAAAAAGGGCATCTATGAAAAAATGCATATACTAATGGAGTAATAGGTCATGTTTTTGGAATAAAGCAGGAATGAATATATATTCAAATGAAATGAATATTTCTTTCTTGCCTTTCAATTTAATTTTAGAAGGAAACAACATATTCTTAAATAAAGTGGGAGCAATATACGCACGAAATAAGGTCGGGATACATCTTTTCAATTGTTGGTTTGTCTAGTAGGGAGTTATTATCAACTTTGATGCTTTTATTGGTTACAACAGGGAATGCACATTATATGAAATGACCCTCAAAAGGACCCATACTGATCAAACTACTGGCATATCATACAACATTGACATGATTTTTTTTTTCTATTAATGAGGTTGTGGTCTAGTGTTGTTCAAATACATAACGTTCGTAGTACATCCGGTAAAATTGACCCATTTCAAATGTCCCGACCTAAATAACTCAACCCATATCTCACACAACACATGAAATATGGACCCGAGCATAATCCGCAATTCAAATTGACCCGTCGGACAATATGCCCCTACTAAAATGTTTTTTTGTTACAAAATAACCATTATCCCTACGGAACTGATAATAATAAGCTCGAAAATGACCCGATTTGACTTCAATTCGGCCAAATCCAAAAATTTAAAACCGTTGTTTCAGACAATGTTTTTAAGAGAAAGATGATTCCCAAAAAAAGTCAGTAGATAAGATAATATATGTTTTAAGTAGGTTTTGAATCAGAAAGTTCTTGTCTATGTCAGCGACTTCACCACCAAAATGTGTGCCACAGCATTCTGGCAGTGTCAAATCCTGCCCATGAGACATGCATAAACTTGTTGAAGTGTTAAATGATGATGTTCAATTTAGATGCATCATATAGAGAAAATGCATCATAATTATGATCTGAGATATCCTTAAAGTTGTATGTTTCTTTGTATTTCATTTTGTTTTATTTTTAGAAAATTCAATAAAATATCTCATAAGCTAGCCCAAAGATCTATATGGCAAATCCTCCCCTAACAACATAATATTTCTGATTTTTGTTCTAGAGACGCAGAACCACTTCTCATCAATGTGTATTACATTTCATTTTCTTGAATTTTATGTCAGTGGATGATTGTGGTAATTATGTGAGTTATAATGAATTCAGAGAGAATTTCAACCTCTCAATCCGACCTTATTCATGCCAGTTAATTGGGGATGTAGTGTGTTTGAGTGAGGTCTGAGCAGTCCTTCATTCACCAACGAATGAACTGTCCTTACTGAGTAAAAGAGCAATGGAAGTGTTGGCTAGCTGGCAACACATTAGAGGCATCACATGACTCTATAAAAGACAAGGCTGGTAGATGGAAGATAGTAAAATAGTTGTAATTACATTTGTCTTGTAAGAAAAAGAAAACCCTCTAGATTTTTATGTGTAAGCCTATATAAAGGCAGCCCTTGTACATGAAACTTGAACACACATAATATACTTCTTGCAGTAGCCGCCTCGAGAGCGCTGCTATTCAAACTCTGAAATTCTTGCATCTCTTGTTCAATACTCACAGTATACTAATCATAATCATGACTCAGGGCAGTAAAATCTACATGGTATTAGACCTTCTGAGCTCTTAATTACCATTGTGAGTATTTCTGGTCTGTAAGTCTTCTTTGTAGTTGTGTAAAGGTTGCGCCTTTAATGTTTCTCTTCCTACTCTCGCTGTGTGTGTGTGTGTGTGTGTGTGTGTGTGTGTGTGTGTGTGTGTGT
>VHZZ01004311.1:24537-38595 GCA_009801015.1 Silene noctiflora | reverse complement strand
ATTACGTTTTGGTTTTGTAAACCTACTTTTATATTTCCTTTTCTGCAAGTTTGTAGTATTAAGACATTTCGCTTTTAGACTCCAAAAATGTTTTAAAAATCCCGTATTTCCGCTACTTATCTTTTAAGGTATGTTATAATTTGGTGTCTTAAATAGCGGGGTGTCACATTCTGTATTCTCTTAGTTAACTCCCCCATATCTTGGAAATAAAAAAAGTAGACCTTAGTGGCACGTTCCTCTGCTGAAGCAGAGTATAGAGCAATGGCCCTGACAACTTGTGAAGTCACCTGGCTTCTTTCCCTCTTGGAAGATTTGGGCCTTAAGCATTTATCTCATGCTGCCCTTAAATGTGATAACCAAGCAGCAGTCTCAATTATTGCGAATCTTGTGCATCATGAGAGGACCAAACACATTAAAATTGACTGTCATTTTGCCAAGGAGAAAGCAGCTCAAGGTGTCATCAAGCCTTCTTATGTTCCGTCCTATCACCAAGTAGCGGACGTTCTCAAAAAACCTCTTAGTGTTGCACAACACAGAAAGATTCTAGGCAAGATGGGTATGCTGGATGTAACCCACACTTATCTTGAAGGAGAGTTTAAAAGAGCAATGAAAGTGTTGGCTAGCTAGAAACACATTAGAGGTGTCACATGACTCTATAAAAGACAAGGCTGGTAGAAGAATGATAGTAAAATAGTTGTAATTACATTTGTCTTGTAGGAAAAAGGAAACCCTCTAGGTTTTTATGTGTAAGCCTATATAAAGGCAGCCCTTGTACATGAAACTTGAACACAAATAATATACTCTTGCAATAGCCGCCTCAAGAGCACTGTTATTCAAACTCCGAAATCCTTGCATCTCTTGTTCAATACTCACAGTATACTAATCATAATCATGGCTCAGGGCAGTAAAATCTACATACTGAAGATCACACATGCTTTGAGAGCCTTTTAATTGTGTCAAAATCCAAAGTTTTGATACGTTACTCTACATTTGGTAGAATCCTCTTTCTATTTGTGTTGTCAATTCTTTTGCTTTTGACATTAAGACTAACCCATGTTTCTTTTGATACGTTCTCCCTTTGAGCGTCACTCAAGCACTTTCTTCCCGTGTCAAGATTTATGTACCCAAAAAAAATTATATCAATCGAAAATTTAAATCTATGATCATGTCTCAATCTATGATTTCATATCTTAACATCTATGTACCCAAAAAAAAAAAATTAACTGCTGTGAATAAAGATTAGCTACATCCTCCTAGCCTCTTGAGCGAGTCTATGGGCTGCACTATTAAAGGACCTCTTAATAAAACGGAAAAATAAACAGTGAAACAGACTAGCTACTGCACGAATATCATCAAGGAGACCATTGACGAGATGATGTTCCACCTCCTCTCCTATAAGCTGATTAAGAACTTGGAGACAATCCTAAGAAATTTCCAAGTGAAAAAACATATTCCTGCGAGCCCACTCCATCACAGCCCTGATACCAATCGTTTCCGCCTGTAAAGGAGCTTCCGCTCTGATCCTGAAGCTATGAGTTGAAATGATAGTGCTACAACCATTAACCACAACCCATCCAGTCGCCCTATCATCGAGGCCTTTCCAGGCCGCATCAACCTGTACACAAACCATGTCACACTAGCCACGACACCCAATCAAAAGGACAGGCCGGACCATGATGCAACCCCTTTATCAACCTCAGTGTCATTCCCTGCCTCCTGCTGAAAAGATAAATTCTTAGGATCCTTACGTTCCATAGCAGTCAAGACCATACTTGTTTTCTGATTCCACAAGTTAAAGAACATCTGTGGGTGAAAAACAACGCCATTGAACAAAATCATATTCCTCACCGCTCATATTCACCAGATAATAGATAGGAACTTGACAGTCCTACAATCGACATCCTTCAGCTTACCTAAGTAATAAATCCAGTTGATAATCCAATCACGTATAGAAAGGCCTGAATCCATTATTGGTTTTAGGCCCATTTATGAGGAGTTCCAAATCCTTTGTGTGATAGGACAATCCCAGAACAGATGCTCAAGTGTTTCACACTAGTTAATATCATTACGGCAAAACTTCTATGAGGTATCCACCAAAATGTTCTGTTTCAGGAAATTACAGCCCACCGAGAGAGTATTGGTGATAATCCTCCATATTAGAATCTTCCACACTTGTGGACCCGGTAGATGCCACAGTTTCTTTTTGTATAAGAGTCTCGTTCGATCATCCATACGTGAATTATCCTTCAAAGTAATCTTTCGCTCCTTATATTGCTTGAAAGCAACCCCATAACCACTCTTAACGGTATAAATCCTCGACGGATGAAGAGGCCAAAAGATAAGGTCTTTCGACCGCGACATACACCAAGGCATAGCGAGAATCCTCTTAGCATCCTCCTCGGTACAAATGAAAGAAATCATCTCTCTATTCCAATTAGCTGGTCCCAACCGAAGGTCCTTAACACGTACATCTCTCAGCCCCACGTGATCTATGGCTAGAGCCTCCGCACTCGGCTCAGGCGTACGCCTATTGACCCAAGGGCTTTCCCACACATTCAAAGTTAAATCCATCCCCGGTTTCCAAACAAGTTGAGGCGAAATAAGATCAAATCCATATAAAATACTCCGAGCACCTCATGAAAGATTACATCGGTTAACATGCTTAAAACCCTCACTCATCCCCCTTTCCCCAAAGAGTTTTGACCGAAACATACGATAAAAGAAAGAGTTATATCCAAAAACTATCTTCCATGCATGCTTAGCCAGAAGAGCTTTATTAAGACACTCAATATTACGGATTCCAAGACCGCCATCACTCTTTGGTAGACTAAGAAAATTCTTACTACACCAATGAATAGTTTTCCCAGATCTACATCCTACCCACTAAAAATGTGACAGCAACGAATTCAACATGTTGGCCACACTTACCGATATACGAAATACCGATAGAAGATAATTGGAAAGATTGGATAAGACCGACGAGATCAAGGTAAGCTGTCCAGCTGGCGATAAGAAAATTACATTCCACGATGCAACACGTCTCGTAACATTATCAATCATACCCCTAAAGAAATCTCGTTTCGAACCCTGAAACTCTAGGAGTAAACGAAGATATTTTCCAAAACCCTTATTATTTTTAATATTTAGAATCTCAAGGCACCCTTTTGCTTTAGACATCATTGTACTGGGGCTGAAAATAATACCTGATTTTGCATCATTTATTCTTTGTCCTGACAACAGGAAAAAATTATCCAGTACTTCCCTTAGATGAACCACCGAATCCCTTTCATCTTGCATGAAAAACACGGCATCATCAGTAAAGAATAAGTGAGTTATAGGTTGCACCCCTCTACAGAGAGCAGTTCCCCTAAGATCTCCCTTCGACTGCGCAAAGGAGATCCTACTAAATAGGACTTCCATACAAAGAATGAAAAGATAAGGAGATAACGGGTTGCCTTGACGTAGTCCCTACTCAGATCGGAGTTGACTCAAAGGAACACCATTGACCAGAACTGCAAAGGAGACCGTTGACAAACAAGTCATGATAAGTTTTACCATCCTGTCCGGAAAACCCATCCTAACCAGAACCTCTTCTAAGAAATCCCATCTAACTCTGTCATAGGCTTTACTCATATCAGCTTTAAAGGCTAAGCGTCCATGTTTTCCCACCCTATGCGAGTTGATGTTATGAAGCGCGTCATTAGCCAGTAAGATATTATCGCTAATCAATCTGCCCGAGACGAAGGCATTCTGAAAATCACAAACCAGATAACCCATAACCTTCGCCAGCCGATTAGCAATACGCTTCATCACGATCCTCATAAAGATATTACATAAACTAATAAGCTTGTAATCAGTAACCATCTCCGGGTTATCACACTTTGGTATAAGAGAAATGAAGGTCCTATTCATTTCTTTTAGAACAACACCGGAGTTCAAGATTGATAATGTCGCCGTGGTAACATCCTTTTTTATAGTATGCCAACTTTTCTGGTAGAAAAAAGCGGGCACATCATCCAGTCCAGGGGCCTTAAAGGGCCCCATCTGAAACACTGCCCTCCGTACCTCTTTAGCACTAAAGGGTTTACTTTGAAAATCATTGTCATCATCTTTGAACCTATTCATATCGCCTCTAAAGAAATCTTCAAGTATTTCCTTGCGATCATCCTCCACTAGCACATTTCCCCTTTATACAGATCCACAAACTATGCCCGGAAGACCTTATTAATCCCCTCCTGACCATACACCCATCCCTCATCCATGTCCTTAATTCCATAAATAAATTTCCTGCCCGCCCGGCCTTTGACCCAATTAAAGAAATATTTTGTACACGTATCTCCATCCACAGTCCATCGTAACTTAGCCCGTTGCTTCCAGAACCTCGCAGCAGCTACTGCAAACTCACGAACCTCCTTACTAACCTTCGTCAATTCTTCATCTTTTCCTTCCCGAATAGCCAACTCCATACCTTCCTCCAGCCTTTCATCAAAATCCTCCCACTTCTTTCGCCACTGCAAACGTTTATCAAGACTACACCCTCTAACCCTATCCCTTACATTTGATAATTTTCTCACAACACGAAAGGCCGGTGATCTCGACACCCTAATCTACTATGCAGCCTTTACATGTTCCAGACATTCAACATATTCAAACACCCAAGAGTCCATCTTATAAGGCCGTTTCATATTATTTTTAGTCAGGTGCAAATCCAATTCAATGGGCGCGTGATCACATATTTGAATTGGGTAATGTTTTAGACCAGTGTCCGGAAATAAATTAAACCAATCTTTTGATCCCATAGCCTTATCAAGGCGCTCATAAACTCTCTTGCCACCCTTACGATTATTACACCAAGTGAACCGTGGACCTTTGAAAGGTATTTCAATAAGCTCATTATCAATCTTCCAATTTGAGAAAAAATGTGCACCATACAAGGTTGTCGAAGTAGTACTCAATTTATCTTCCTCATATTCAACTTGATTAAAGTCACCCATGATTAAAAAAGGATATTTCAAAGAGTTCAAACAACACTCCAAATCCTTAAGCACAGAAGCTCGCAAGTGATGTTGCGGCGCGCCGGCGCCCCATAAAACAGAACCAAGTACCATAATAATCCATTATATTTCTCAACAAGCAAAATAATGAAATTCATACATGACATAACGTGGCTTATTTTTGCCTCCTTACGCCACCCAACCCATAGACCACCCGCTGACCCAGTAGCATCCGTTCCGGCAAAAAAGATAAAACCAAAAGATCGAAACAAAGGACTAACGTCTTTAACCTTACATTTTGTTTCAATAAGGAAAACGAAATCATAAAACGAACTACCTAACAACGCTCTATGTTTAGGGATTGTAGGGGAGAGCGTGTTATTGAGGCCCCTACAATTCCACATCAAAACCTTCATGGCGACCGAGGAGGTTGTGATGGCCCAACCTCCGTAAAGCCTTCATCATCATCCTGATCTGGAGTGTTGTTGCTTGACTCTTCACCATCCATGTCAAGATTAACCACAGACAACCTGAAACCGCAACTCAGCCCATGCCTATATGCAGCTTGTTTCCCCTTCCCCACACACTGATGCTTAGCCAACTGATATAGATGCTCCTTAGCTTGATCAACAGAGGATAAGGCACTATTAGGAACTAATCCATCATGCACTTGTGAACAACATTTTCTCTTCCTAGCACCAACAATAACCTCCTTATTTTCCTCTAACATATTTGATCTATGATAGAGATCAGCAAGACCCATGAACCCATCAGATAGAGACCCTCCATGTGTTTTTCCATTCTCCATGGCAGCAAACAAATTTGATTTTGAACCAGCTTCGGGCACATCAAACATAGATAAACCCTTACCTTGATAACCTAAACCTTGTCTACCCTTAACCATATTCCCAACAGCAATGGCACTAATAACCTCCTCCAGGGTTGGAACCTTAGAGGACCCAGCTTGGATTTCCTTACCTTTCCTTACGATGGATGAAGAGGCCAACTACACAGGTATACTTCCCACCATATCCGGTTCAGCCATAGGTGCACTTGTTACTTCAGCAAGGCCCCCAACACTTAACTGCAACTCAGTGTTAACCTCCAGAGTCTCAGCAGAGGTGGAAATCAGGTTTATACCAGAGCTGTGATGATACACAAAAGACCCAAGTGAGCCAGAGTCCACCTCATCTTGATAAATCATCCACTCAAAGCCGTTTGGAAGATCGTACTGGTTTATGTTTCTTTTCCTCCCAGATTTTCTACCACGTGTCTATAGTCGTTTCATGAGTTACTGTATTCGATTTCCAGTCCTAAATATTTATCTATTTTTAAGTAATAAATAATTTCGTCCGAGACTCTTTTATCGTGTACCGGCACCCTCAATGTCTTTTGTTGATTTTCAAAATTTGTGTGGCTGTGTTTATCTGACCCGAGAAACCTTCTGTATGATTTACAAACATTTTTATTCCGGGTCCTTAAAACCTCGAAATTCGTGTATTATACACTTAAATTTGATCTATTTAGGAGTTCGTACCGGGTCACGTTTCTTTTTCTCTCAGTTTTTCTACCACTTGTCTAAGGTCACTTCATGAATTACCATAATCGATTTTCGTACGATACTAGTTTATCGCATACCGGCACCCTCAATATGTCCTCTGTTGTTTCTCAAAATTTGTTTGGATGCTTTATCTGACCCGAGGACCGTCCGTATGATTTACGGATATTTTTGTTCCGGGATTCTTAAATCCCGAAAACCGTGTATTATGCACTTTAATTTGAACCGTTTAGGAGGTCGTACCGGGTTATGTTTCCTTTCCTCCCAATTTTTTACCACGCATCTCGGGCCGCCTTATCGAGTTACTGTATTCTAATTTGAGCCCTAAATAAGAAGTATTCATCTATTTTTATGGTGTAACTGATTTTCGTCCAAAACTCACTTATTGGGTACCGACACTCTCGAAGATCCTCTGTTGCTACTCAAAATTTACGTGGTTGTTTCATCTGACCAGAGGGGTCGTCCATAAGATTTACGGACATTTTTTTTTCCGGGATTTAAAAATCCCGAAATCCGTTAATACATTTAAATTTGAGTCCTTTGGAAAGTCGTACCGGGTCATGCTTCCATTCCTCCTAGTTATTCCAATACGTGTCTTGAATCGCTTCATGAGATATTGTATTCGATTTCCAGCCCTAAATAAGAAGTATTCATCTATTTTTAAGAAGTAGCTGATTTTCGTTTGAGACTCATTTATCGCGTACATTTTTGTGGCTCTGACCCGAGAAATTTTTCGTATGATTTACAGACATTTTTGTTCCGGGACGCTAAAATCCCGAAATCCTTGTATTATACAATTAAATTTGGGCCGTTTAGGAGGTCGTATCGGGTCATGTTTCTTTTTCACTCATTTTTCCTAACACGTGTCTAGGGTCACTTTATGAGTTACCGTATTCGATTTCAACTTTAAATAACAATTATTAATTTATTTTTAAGGAGTACCTGGTTTTTATACGAGAATAGTCAATCCCATACCGACAAACCCAAATATCCTCTGTTGCTGCTAAAATTTTGTGTGACTACTTTATCTAACTCGAGAATCGTTCGTATGATTTACGGACATTTTTGTTCCGGGACACTAAATCGAAATTCATGTATTATATACTTAAATTTGAACCGTTTGGGAGGTCGTACACTCGTAATGAGTCATGTATCTTTTTTCTTAATTTTTCTACCACGTGTATATGGTCACTTCATGAGTTATCGTATGGATTTTCAACTATAAATAAGAAGTGTTCATCTATATTTAAGGAGTACCCGAGTTTTGTCTGAGACTCGTTTATCGGGTACCGTCACTCTCAAATGTCTTCTGCTGTTTCTTCAAATTTGTGTGGTTGCTTTATCTAACCCGAGAAACTGTCCGTATGATTTACGGACATTTTTGTTCTGGGACCTTAAAATCCCGAAATCCGTATATAATACACTTATATTTGAGCCGTTTGGGAGGTCGTACCGGGTCATGTATCTTTTCCTTCCAATTTTTCTACTATGTGTCTGGGGTCCTTTCATGAGTTACTGTTTTATTTCCAGCCATAAATAAAAAGTATTCATCTATTTTTACTGAGTAACTGTTTTTCGTCCGATACTCGTTTATCGTGTACTAGCACTCTCAAATGTCCTATGTTGCTTTTCAAAATTTGTGTGGTGTTTTATCTGACCCATGTAAACGTATTTGTATGATTTACGGACACTTTTGTTATGGGACCCTAAAATCTCGAAATCCGTGTATTATTATTCACATAAGTTTGATCTGTTTGAGAGGTCGTATCGGGTCATGTTTCTTTTTCTCTCAGTTTTTCTACCACGTGTCTAGGGTTACTTCATGAGTTACCGTATTCGGTTTTCAGCTATAAATATGTAGTATTCATCAATTTTGAAAGAGTTCTCGATTTTCGTCCGAGACTCGTTTATTGCGTACCGGCACTCTTAAATGTCCTATGTTGCTTTTCAAATTTTTTGTAGCTGCTTTATCTTACCCGAATAACTGTACCTATGATTTACAGACATTTTTGTTCCGGGACTATAAAATTCCGAAAGTCGTGTACTATACACTGAAATTTGAGCAAATTGGGAGGTCGTAGTGTTTTATGTTACTTTTTCTCCCAATTTCTCTTCCACGTGCTCAAGGTCGGTTCATGAGTTAGCGTGTTCGATTTCAGCCCTAAATAACAAATATTTATCTAATTTTGAGGAGTACCCGATTTTCGTACGAGACTAGTTTATCACATACCGGCACCCTCAAATGTCCTTTGTTATTTTCTCAAAAATTGTGTGGCTGCTTTTTCTGACCCGTGGACCGTCCGTATGATTTATGGACATTTTTTCCCCGGACTCTGAAATCCCGTAAACCGTGACGCTTCAATTTGAGCCGTTTCGGAGGTCGTAAGGGGTCATGTTTCATTTTCTTCCAGCTTTTCTACCACGTGTCATGGGCCGCTTCATAAGTTACTATATTCGATGTTCAACCCTAAATAAGAAGTATTTATCTATCAAGGAATAGTTTATTTTCGTCCGAGACTCGTTTATCACGTACAGGCACCCTCAAATGTCCTTTGTTTCTTCTCCAAATTTATGTGGCTATTTTATCTGACCCGAGGAACCGCCCTTATGATTTTCGAGCATTTTTGTTCCTTGCCCGAAATCCCAAAAACTGTGCATTATACACTAAAATTTGAACCGTTTGGGAGGTTGTTCTCGGTCATGTTTTTTTCCTCCTAGTTTTTCTACCACGTGTCTGGAGTTGTTTCATGAGTTACTGTATTCGATTTTCAGCCTTAAATAAGAAGTACTCATCTATTTTTAAGGAGTAACTTATTTTCGTCCGAGA
Source organism: Silene noctiflora (assembly GCA_009801015.1). Taxonomy (NCBI): domain Eukaryota; kingdom Viridiplantae; phylum Streptophyta; class Magnoliopsida; order Caryophyllales; family Caryophyllaceae; genus Silene; species Silene noctiflora. Next base: position 29,216 of record VHZZ01004311.1, on the reverse strand, counting down.
CTTGTTTATCACGTATCGGAACCCTCAATGGCTTCCGCTGCTTCTCAAAATTTGCGTAACTTTTTTAACTGACCCGAGGAACCATTCGTATGATTTATGGACATTTTTATTCCAGGACCTTGAAATCCCGAAAACCGTGTTGTATGATTAGGTTTATATAGTACATAGATGATGGATTTGTCAACATCCTAATGACATATATATAATGACTATAATGGGTACAAAGCAATGGACATCCATACTAACTAGGGCGATTCCATAAATTGGATAGAGAGGGTGCGAAATTTATGCAAGTGCATTGGGTGTAGTTGATGAGCACGCCTTTGGTGCACTATACCTTGCAACTGAGGTAAGTTCTAATGTTGGAAAAGGTTGGAGTAAGGCAGCCAGCTAGTGAAAGACGGAAGGAAAACTTGATGGTTATGACTTTCCTAATTAGTTTCTAAATAATATTACTATGTTTTGTTTTAGTTAATTATTAGTTTTAGTTAATTATTCCTAAACTGGTTCGGAATAAGGTTTATTTTACAATAGTATAAATAAGGGGCTAGCATAAGATTGTCAAACACATTATTTTTAGATTTGAGTTATTCAATAATAATTTCTTTGGTTGAGGAATTGTTATAATTTGAACGTTGTTCATCTCAAGGCTCGGTTGGGTCGTCCAAGAACGGTTGTTATAGTTTTATCGCTTTAAGTCGTTGACGGTTGTTAATCGGGTTAACGCTCTTAGTTTAAAGCTTCTTATTTCACTACACAATTCTAAACTCTTAACAAATATTCATATCGACTTGGTATAAGAGCTAGATTTCACAAATTCTTATTTGCGGATCGATTATGGGGGATTAGGAATAACGTCTCGCAACATTGGAGACCAGTGATATAGAAATTCTTAATTTATTAAAAACTTGTTCACGGAGAGGGAACTGCGAATCTCCGAGGGGTTCAAAATCCGGTTCGGAAGATGATCGAAGGAATCATCGAAAGAAAGGTGATGATGATCGGGGCATAAGGTTGGATATTCCAGAGACTTATTTGGATTGGATCCAACGGGCGGAACGAATATTTGAGTACAAGAAGTACGACGATGAGAAAAAAATTCAAAATCGCAGTTCAAAAGTTCACGAAGTACGCATCATTATGGTACAAGGGACTCACATCTCAATGGCGGCGAGAGGGATGGTCAAAAATCGACACCTGGAGTAAGTTCAAAAAGTATCTTGATTGTAGATTCTTGCCTTCTACTTATCTTCAAGATAATTACACCAAATTAAATAAATTAAAGCAAGAATCTCATAGTGTGATGGAATATATGGAGGATTTCGAAAGGTTGCTTATAGTGTGATATTTGCAAGAGCCCCCGGAACAGAAGATGGTTTGGTTTCTAGGAGGTTTGAAACCTAGTATTGCTGATGCCATGGAGTTGCAATCATGTTTCACGTTTGATGAGATGTGTAAAATTGCAATTAAACATGAGAAGCAATCAAAAGCTAGAGCAACACCAAGTCAGTCTAATAATTCGATGGGCTCCAGTTTTCGTGGAAATTTCAGTGGTGCACCGATTAGTAATACTCCTACTCTGGCCAAAAAGTCTGAAGCAAGCTCAAGTGGCAGTTTGAAAAACGAGGAGGATCATGGGAGAAACAATTACAAGATCAAGAGCTTTAAATGTCACGGTTTTGGACACTCTACGGCAGATTTTCCTAACTCAAGAGCATTTTCAGTGATTGAGGTGCTAGAATATGAAAATGAACTTAACACGAGGTCCTTGGGTTACACGTTAGAGGAGGAAGAAGACGGTTATGTGGAGAACTTGGATTCGAAACTAATTCACGGAGAAGCATTGGTAATTAGGAGAGCTCTGCATTCAAAACACGTTGTTCAGGATGAAGAATAAAGGGGGCAATTGTTCCATGCTCGTTGTCTAGTTCAAGGAAAGGTTTGTAATATAGTAGTAGATGGCAGGATTTGTGCTAATGTAGTTTCTAACGTTCTTGTGGAGAAATTGAACCTTCAAACTCCAAAGCATCCGGAACCCTACTGTTTGCGATGGCTTAGTGATGGAGACGAGGTAAGGGTCAATTGCCAACCTTTGTTAACTATTTTTATGAGTGGGTATAAGGATGAGGTTTTGTGTGATATAGTTCCCCTGAATGTTTGTCATGTATTATTGGGCCGTCCTTGAAAATTTGACCGATATTCGTTGCCTTTTGGGAGAACGAATGAGTATGTAGTGGAGAAAAACGGAAAGAAATTTAAACTTAAACCCTGGGCACCTTCCAAAGCATTCGATACCAAGCATAAGCATACTGCAAAAAAACAGTCCTTGCTTGTTAGCTAGTGAAAAGGAGGTGGAGAGGGAACTTGAAGAAGAAGGGACGGTGTATCTGTTGATAGCTCATGATGGAGAAGCTAAAGAAGGGAAGTCCGAGGTAGTTCATGCTTTGTTGAAATCGATGATCGAGGAGTATAAGGACGTGTTTCCAACGGAATTGCCACCGGGTCTACCTCCAATAAGAGGGACCGAACATCAGATCGACCTTATTCCCGGCGCACCTTTACCGAACAAACCCGCCTATAGATGCAATGTAACACCCCCCTTCTTGCTCGGCCAAGGCAATGAGAGGATGTTACCATCTCGGTTTCCCGAGGCGGTGAATTGGAGCTGCAATTAAGAAAGAATTAAGATAAATACGTTATTTAGCGATTACATACATGTTAAATGAATAACAAGTAATCTATACAAATACAACTCATCTATAAACTATGTCATCTAGTCGACGCAACTCCAAATCTGAGGCTCGTCCCGTCTCCCGCGTGACACCAAATCAACATGTACTCAACCGGCTCCCCGTATGATCGGAAATATCATATGGATCGATACAGGCCACCCCGAAAATAGGTGACAATTATACACAACCCAAACACGTCAGTTTCGATAATAAAATACGATGCAATATAAATAACAATGCAACATGATAAATATATGAATGAGACTCAGCTCCACCAATACCACACCGGTACCTGGACACATCCAGATGTACCCACAACCCGCTTACGGAACCGCGGCACCGCCTACCAAAACAGATGGACCGCTGCCCGTGCAAAGGTACTCGGGAGACACTCGTGGTACCGGGCCCGAGAGCGACTCGGATCCCCTGCCAGACGACGTGACTCAACTGCACGTGTCCCTCCATAACTTAAGCCATTAATGTGCACAACCCTCTTGGAGTGGGAAGCTCCAAGAGGCGACCCGGGCGTAAGACGGTCTCCCAACCGCCTTACGTCTCCAATGTCAACAAGTAACATCACCGTACTCCACCGACAACCTCCAACAAGAACATTAGACATATGAATGCAAATATGAACACAATATCGAATATGACATCTCATAAAACATACCATCAACATACCATGGATATAACCATATGTCCAAGAACCTCGACTCTCAAGTCATCACAACCAATACCGTGTGACAAAGCATTTCCGACTCACACATGAAACTCATCATCAGCCTCAATTATCATGGTGAATGCAAGACTAATCATATCATGGAGCATAAGTGACAAATGCATACAAAACACATATACAATACCGAAACCGAGTATGATTAACCTACCTTTTAGCAATCTTCAATAGCTATTCGAATCCGACACAATCCTGTCTCATGAAATCGTCTCGTCCTATACAAGCCACATAATACTATCACAATACATCCTACACTATTATACACTACAAAATCCCTTATTATTACCCAATAATTACCCATATTAATCATACTAATCACTAATTAATTACCCATAACAAAACCCCCAAAAGTTAGGGTTCATAAGAAAAGGGAAGAAAGGTAGATCTCAACTTACAAGGTGAAAGGAAGGAAGGGTAAGGGAATACTCTCAAGAAAGCTTGAATCCCATGGAGAAGGTATTGAGAGGTTTTAGAGATAAGGGAGAGAGTTTAGAGAGATTGGGAAGAAGGTAAAAATGAATTAGGTTTAGGTACCGAAATTAGGCTTTATCGGGTATTGTATAGTGTCACTCGGTCGAGTGACCCGGTTCACTCGGCCGAGTGTCACTCACTCGATCGAGTACTGCTATACTCGGCCAAGTGACACTTACGATGTCCACTGCAGGCTTCACTCAGTGCACTAAAGACTCACTAGGTCTAGTCTAAGTCCTACTTGGTCTAGTGTAAGGCTATACTTTACTCTCAGGCGGTTCTTTATCATGTCCCGTGGCCCTCTGACGCATCCCAAGGTTCTCGTACGGATCCCAAAATATCCGGGTATTACTATCTTACCCCCTTAAAATGAACTTCGTCCTCGAAGTTCTTCTCAATCTCTCCTCTCAAAATTCTCACGTCTCTCAACATTTGCTCTTGTTTTTCCGTTTCCGTTCTCATCTCTCTCACTTAGCTCACTCTTGAAATCTTGAACGAGTACACTCTCTGCTTATCATAAATATTCTCCCTTTGAATCCCAATTGTTACATTCACCCCCCTAAACAACGTATTAAATTATTTTACAGGGGAGTTGGTGATGACAGTGGAGTCTTCTCTACTCCTATGGGGTTGACCGAACTATGTGGGGAGCTCCGGAGAGCTATCCTTACAGGTGTTTGGCACCGTGGAGAGCTGGAGGGGATCCGGGGATGGGAGCTGCATCGGGCGGAGACGGGTTC
>VHZZ01004310.1:36711-48300 GCA_009801015.1 Silene noctiflora | reverse complement strand
CGAGTAACTTGCTTACTCGATCGAGTGACACTTACTCGATCGAGTGACTTAACTACTCGATCGAGTACCACACTTCCAGAACCTGACTTGGAAAGTTACAAACCTACTCGACAGAGTAGGGTCTACTCGGTCGAGTCACCAAGGGTAGGGAAAACCGTAGTATTACATGTAGTGCTTCCCAATTCTTAACACCGCTCGAAGAACGACATGAAATTGGCGACTCACAGTTTACCAGATCGAGCAAAGTGCACTTTAATGGTTCTATTTTTCAAATTATGAGCAAGAGTATGAAGGAAAAAAGCAACAACCTCTTCATCCGTGACATTCCGAGAAGTCACTAATCCACCCTTTGACCTTAAAACATGGAAGTGGTTTTTCCAAACATCTATCAAAGCACAATTGTTCTCGACATTTTGCGTTATTTCTTAACGTAGCTAACGACATATCTCTTTTTTGAGCTCGTTCTTGTTCATTCCAAGCTAACTCTCAGTTCATACCTTTGTTGATTTACTGCCCCAACTATAACGACGATAAAACTATAACTCACAAATGAAAAACTATCACCTTCAGCAACATAATATTAATACTATATTGTAACGGAGTAGACAGAGAAGTAAAGCAAGTAAAACAACAGTTAGACAAAATCCAAGTGACGAGTATAACAAATTGAGCAATCCCCTATATACTAAAGGATTAACAAAACTCTAATTTTTCCCGCTCAAGTTTCCCTCCTAATTATTCAGCTTCTAATAGTGGTCCTCACTCTCTATTAATCTAATTATTATGCTCTTTATATTTACATGCCATAAATAAATAAAATCTTTCTTAATATTTATCTTTACTCAAAATATCATCAGTTAATATTTTATTTATACTTTTAGTGGATGTAAATATGTAATCATATAATATCATTCTCTTTAAAAACAATGTTGACAAAATAGTATTCACATAACACACAAATCTTAATCGGATTAAAACTATTGAACCTTCTATTTTACAAGTCATCATATGAGACACAATGATAGTATAATTTCTCTTTAAATTTCAAAATGAGTTAAATTATTGTAAATTAATTGTTATAAACTCTAATATCCCCCTCTAAAAAAGCCGTGCATTTGCACGGGAACTATACTAGTCGGTAAACAATAGCAAATAGTTAACACCATATACACACTCTCTTAATTCTTGAAGATTATTAGCAGAAAACAGTCAAAAATTGAGCAGATTGAGGAAGTCTATGATGTCGACTTTGAGCAGCAACAAATTAAGCAAGTAAACAAACAAAATCGATCAAAACTAAGACGCATATTCAAGGACATTAATCGATCATACAATTGATTAAATAAACCCTAGAAATAAAATTGAGACAATTAATAGTTTAAAAGAAAATTTAACTTGCTACAACTCAGTAAAGATCGGAATCGTCCTAAAGATATTTTTAAATGACAACCTAGGTAGTACGGACACTTCTCTTAATCAGTCGTCCCGTGTCCGACACCGACACTCGGCGGACACACGCCGAAACGTGTCGGACACCTATATAGYYGTGTCTAACTTRCCACATTTAATTGGGGBCRTGTCCAACGCGTGTCCATGGTATTTGAGCCGTGTCCGACGCGTGTCCATGGTATTTGGAACATCATTTGGGTGAATGATGTTCTTTAGACGAGAAACGAGCTGTCGAAAGAGGTTGATTAGAAAATGGGTTTGGATGAGAAATAAAAATGAGCTATAATCAAGAGCAAGTTTTACCTTCACTTATTTAAATTTAATTTCAAATACTTTTACAAAAATAAAATCGAACGTTTATAACTATAAAATATATATTTTATTAAATTTAAATAACGTGTCCGTGTCCTAAATTTCACGGGATGCCGTGTCACGTATCCGTGTCGTGTCCGTGTCCGTTTTGGTGCTACCTAGATGACAACTACGCTTTTGTAATTTTGAAATTACTACAGCAGCAGGTTGTATATTGAAGAGCCCCAGCATTACCGAATATCACTTCTAAATTATGATTAAGAAAATAACTATCACGTCCTAAGATAGCATAATTTCATTTGCAATACGATCAACACACAACAAAGTGACCAAAGGCTTTGGCAAATAAATGGTGTTTAACCACAATTAAATGGTGTTTAACCACAGTTTTCGCCAATCTAGTTACGGTAGATTCAACTATATCAAGACCAAGAAACAATACATCCACCCTTTCATCAACCACAACCCACTTTCAGTATAACTAATTTCACCTCCTGTCATCTCGCCGTCTTACGTCACCACCACGATGACTGTGGTCCCTGGAGTTTTTCCCATCTTGCTCCACTCTTTTCCTTGGAACCTCAAAGTCCAAAACTCTCCTCTTGCTCCTCGGTTCGTCTCTCTCGTCCCTTCTACTTCTATACTCATCTCTTTCAGGATCTCTCTTCCTGTAACTTGCTCCTTCTCTCTTGTTCTCTCTATCAATGTCAGAGGACCTCTTTCTATGTTCACTATCATCCCTTGTTTCTCGATAATCCCGGTTATTTTTCTGGTCACTGTGCTTACTATCATGCCGATCATTCCCATCGCTCCTATCATGCCGAACGCTCCCATCGCTCTTACTATTTTTTCTAAAATCTCTGTGATCCCTCTTACCATCATGCCCGGTTTTATCATCTAGATCTCCTCGTCTATGTCGGTGACTCAAGTCTTCACTTCCATATTCTCTGCGTTTTTCATCAGCAGTAGCACTGCCAGATTTATGACTTCTCCTATCTCCTTGATCTCCATGTCTTCTTTCTTGTCGTGGACTTCCACCTTGATCAAATACCATCTCATAGCTGCAAATGTAAGTAGTGTCGTTAAATATGAGGCATGTTTAGGGGATGAGGGTACCAACAGGCCAAAAGCTTGATAACTAACTCTGCATGTTTTACTCCACCACGCTGCTTATTATCATCCTTCAAGATATATTTCTGATTTGGGAGGGTATTAGACCCATCAGCACAATCTTTCGCAAGATGGTCTAGTGAACCACATTTGTAGCATCCTTTTCCTGCATATGAAAGAGAGAGAAAAGGTAGCCAATAAAAAAAATTAATATTACATCAAACTAAAGATTGATTCCATTTGTAATGCATATTATAATCAGCTAAGATATACATCGTGGTGCAATAGAAAGGTTACAGTTCGGAATTACTAAAATTCAGGACATCCTAACTTCCCTTCATATGAATTAATCAGATTAAAGATCATCATCATTACCCCAACACTCAAGAGATCCCCATATGATGGGGAAGGGGTCGTCTTACCCCTATGTTAACGCCACGGAGGATATTTTGGAATGGCCGGTAATGAAAATTGTGCCAAAAATTGCATCAAATGTTATTTTGTAATGAAAAGAATACAAGTGTAGTAATTAATGTTGCTTCAATCTATCATATTCTAAAACCAAAGAATAGTGAATTTCTTTGTGGATCCATTAAAAATGAAAACTCCAGCCTGGAATCGAAATACAAAACAAAAATAATAGTATAAGCCATGTATTATCTTTATGTTGCAAGAAATTTTGCAGGCAATCAAACATCGCCAAGTTCTTTCCAACACTATTTACTCCAGATTCCAGAAAAGAGGTGCTGGGCAAGAGTGAGGACTAAGCACTTTGTATTCGAGGCGAAAATATTCAGCCAAATAACCCATTATGAAATTTTTTAATGAACATTTGGCATTTGTTGGATGTACACAACTTAACAGATAGCAGTTGTTTCCCATCACCCATAACAAAATTAGATCGAGAATTAAATGAATGTACACAAGTTGACCATTATTAGTTGTTTGCCCATCACCCCCATAATGGAAGTAGGTCGAGAATTCCCGAGTTCTGACCGACTTACATCACAATATAAGAAGCGCATAAACTTTTTCCAAAAGCATGAAAAGATATTCAGCTGAAAGATAAATCTTTCAGAAGTTACGTTCTTCAGAACCAATATTTCTTTTGAAACAAATTCAACTTGAGATGTAAGCGGTAAAAAAATAGGCACAAGTGTCACACGAGGAAAAAAAAGAGAACAATCATCTAGGAATTATCAACAACTGACCTTGGATTCCCTTCCGCCGAAATTGATTCCATAGCTTGGAAACACTCTGACTGAAATCTACGTGAATCCTCCGATCATCAATTAATGCATTGTCCATCTGCAACAAATATATGTAGGGATTCTTTTTCAAACATTCTTTAAGATATGCCTTCTCTCTTATTTCATTTAGGAAGGAGAGACACTTTGGAAGGTTGGTTGTGGAAACTACAAATAAATTCCTAAGCTCATCATGTAGATTCAGTTCGAATATCATGTGCACATCTCAGTGACAGTCGGCTAATTTGCAAAATTGTGGGACAAACTCATTTCGACACAGAAGTCAAGCTTCTAACCTACGGACCACCATTGCTTGTGACTTGATATTTCCCTCCTACTCACATAAAGTCACCCGCAGTTGCTCTTTAACCTCCCTTCTGCACTAACTACTGAGTTGTCAATCACTCTATCCACCTACTTTCTTTCTTTATCCCTAATGTAAATCCTAGTTTCTTACTTCATGGGAGGAATAACCTGGTTTTTTACCCCTCACATAAAATAATTGCATTTGACCCACTTTCAGCTTAAACATGAGTAGGGATGAAGTATGAAGAGGAAGAATAATAAAAAGCACTTGAAAGAAGTGGGAAAGAAAAAGAAGGGAAACAAAGAGTACAGGTTCAAGGGAAGTCGACAAGCCAGAATGTTGATCTCATGGCTTGAAAAATGGGAAAAATATATCCACATCCACTTAAGAAGAAGAAAGAGAAGAAGGCATTTGAAAAAAACGAAAAAACATGAAAGAAGAGAAGATAAAAAAAGGAAGGGCACACAAAGAGCACAAGCTAAAGGAGATGTCAACAACTCTATGTTGGCTTTTTTGGCTGAACATGAGTTTTGGTAGTGTTTTATTAAAATAATTATCAGGATTGACCCAAACCAAAAATAAAAAAAGTATACAAGGTTGTGCATTGTCTAATGTTTTGAAACGAATAATGTGACAAAAAAACATTCAATATGGTATGCAGTGAGAGAAACCTTAAAATAAGCTCGCTCACAGGCATCTTTATCTTCAAACTCTGTCACAATCAGATATTATATGTCAGTCCACACAGCAACACGTGTAACTGTGTAACAGAAAATGTTAAGACATCAACCGAAATCCAAATGTAAGTAATATCTAAATGAAATGCAACAGGGAAAGAAACAGTGATTGCCATCATTGTATGCTTCATGATTCTATACTAAGGCAATGAGGACTACCTGATATTTGCATATTTGAAATTAATAATACGAAGGTACTTATGTGCCTATGTCTGGATTCTGATGGCAACTTAGGAATATTTTACACAATACTTTTCAATGAGCCTCCCTACTTAAGTGCTTGCAAAAGAAATGGTTAAAATAAGTTTTTTAATCGTGAGATTTATATACATAAGCCAATATCAGATATCGTGTAAATGACTTGATGTATGCTTGCATAGAGTGTGCGAATATTAATTGTGTGCTTACCAATGAAAGCATAGCAAAGGCTGTCCCCAGTCTTGTAATCACGAATAACCTCAGCCCTGTCAGATGTCGGCACAATTAGTACTTCAAACAGGTTCCATGTCAACTGGAGCAATCTATAGATAGATCACATGTTAAACATACGATGTAACAGTCCCAAAACGTGAAAATATTGTATGCAGGTCCTCATCCTGAAGAAAAAAACATAAACATAATCACATGCATAAGTTGTTGTCTGGAACTGAGAATGTTGTTGTTATACATTTAATAATAATACTTGTAAAGACAAAAATCAAGTCTATCTCCCTTTCCTTTCCGTCACTTTCAGGACAAAGGTTGTCGGAGTATCAGATTTTCTCATTTTCTTTCTCTATACATCTCCCTTCCCTTCCATCATGTCTTCCAGTTTTTGTATCAATGAAACTAGTATTGTCAGATAAATGAACGCTACTATGCTAATTTTTTTTATCGAGGATCACATTCATGCTGTTTCAATTTTAATAACTACAGGGTCTAACACTTTTCTAATCACTTCCACTGCTTTTGGTCTGCCTCTTTTTGTTTAACATATTATGAGTAGAATTTTCGCAACTTCTGGGGTTAGCAAATGTTTTCTCTTAACGTGCTTGCCTCTTGCGATTTTTAATCAGCAGATGCCACACTTGATACGTTTTAAATGTATTGTTTTCTTTTTCCGTCTTCATATCTCCTCTTTTATCTTTCTTTTTTGGTTTTTACTGACTTTGTATCTTTAAGCAACTAAGTACTCACCTCGGTCACCGGATTAAGTTTACACACAAATAATACATTCTCAGGAGGCTTTACATCTGCTACAGGGAGGTCACCAATCTGTTGCATTATTTAAAAGTAGATGTGAAGGTTTCTTTCAGCACCAAGTATGAATACACGAAACACAGATAAATCAGTAATTCACATACAGTCTCAAGTACAACGGCCCTAGAATGTGCTTCCTTTGTACGAATAGCTTCCTCAAGTTCTTCTGGAGCTAATTGTGAATCCATGGGGACCCAATCATCTTCGAGTCTCACTTCATCAATAACCTTAAATACACGCAGGGCAAAATTTAATAAAGACTGTCGAAAGAATTGAGAACGGCCAGACTCAAAAAAAGACCATGATACAAAATGTTCACTCATGGACAAAATCCCATGAAAAAGTTAACTTCTATTTGAATAACAGAGTATGTAAGCTCAAGACAGACATTCAAAGTCAATGCTACTCTGTTTTTTAGGTTATTGTAAAGTTGGAGACAAGTGCTCCATTCACACCGACAACTTCACTTTTCTTCACTAAGTAGATAAGATTGTTCATGATAGTTTGAGAGTTTGTAAATGAGCGTCCCCCCTTATGTCCTTGATATCAGTATCCTACATTACTCCTCTAAACAAACACAAAATGACTCTCTTTGCTATCATAATTCAAGGAGATGCGAGAGAGCAAAAAAAAGGCTCACCCCTCACTTTTGGACAATAAAACTTGTATAAGTTGAGAGCAATTATAAAATTCCACCAAAAATAAGAAGCCTATTCACAACTTTGGCACTGAATTCAGATATTTACCCAAAGAAAGAACAATCAGAATACAGATACCATAGTCCTCATTCTCCTATGTCCATTGCCCATCAAAAAGTAAATCTGTCAATACGCTGTCCATACATAAGAAGACCAAACCCAGCAACATACTATAAATAAAACGCCCAATCATCTCCTTGCCACCGCTCTCCCTTGCTAGTTGCTACAGTATAAGGTTGTGCTCTGATTAGTGGAAAAACTCAAACAAAGGTAATTCTCTTATCTTGTTTATGAGTTATGACCTCACATAAAAATATCTTTTGTACTGCTAAGAAGCACAACCATGCTAATTTGATGGTTGAACAAACCTTGTAAAATGCAAGTGAGGCAAGTAATTCCTTCTATAAAAACCATTGCATTGTATTCGCTTTAAAGAAAGTCTTCTCCTCAAGGCTATTGAAGAAAATTGGCATTTTTTTCATATGGGGCAATGAGTGGGATGTATCAGCTAATCACGCAAAGATCAACGTGACACCGAACACTTGGAAGCTAAACGGGGATAATTGTTGGATGTCTATCAGTCTAAGTAATATGTGAGTGTAGCACTCTTAATAGTTGAGGCTGACGCTTTGGAAAGGAGAATAAGTAACGGACCAAAACGCATTTTAGCAGAGCTGTTTCTATTTAAATGGTTAGTTCTTTACTTCTAAGTAACAGTTGGATTGCCAAGTGTTAAACACATGGTTACCAGATTCACTCACGTAGCCTACGACCAGCGAATAGCGTGATTCGCACACATCAGTCCAGAATTCTTTTGCGAGTTGGTTTGGTCTAATCCTGAATTGATGGGCTCTAACTCGTGAACCGACTCGCTTGAATCTCCATAACAACTCACCCAAATACACTCGATATTAGCGGTAAGTAATGTTATAGACAGAAAAAATAGGAATGTTAGGTTAAATCAGGACCAAACACCGTGCTTAGAAGTTGAATCCACGAAGACGTAGACAACGACGAAGACTAAATAAAATAATAGAATATGACTTATAGTCTTCTACTCTCTTCCCCATTCCTGCTGTTACATTCTTTTTCAAGTCTTGTTCCCGTAATTCTTCTTTCCCTAAAATTCCTCTATTTTCTAATTGTAATTGTCCTGAATTACCCTGCAAAGTTGATCAAGCGAGTATCTCAAACTCTCCTTAACCTACCAACAGCTAGAAGAGGATATCCTCAAACTATACCCAACTTTCATCACCTTAGCTATACTTGATTAACCCTATGTTTGAAAACCCAACAGAGAGGGTAAGGGAGGGAGGGAAAATGACAAAATCAAATCCATTACAATAGGCAGTCAACTCAATCTAGGTGAATGACTAAACTTTTTCAGTTACATAATAGTCAATATCAGTGAGTGACTAGATTTTAAGCACCTCATAATCAGTTCTGCATTCTTATAGCAACACGACCGTCAACAATCATAATCCCAAAATTCCTCTCAACTCTAAAACCAACAACCTAACACTCCGCCTTGAATGCCAGTGGAATAGTAATTTGTAAAAGCAAAGAAGGAAGATGGCAGGCTAAAATGGGCATTATGTCCAACAAGCACTTGATGCCTTGAGGGAAGACCATTGCTATAGAGGAAATATAACAGAACAAATAAAAGAAGCACTACTACAAGTTAGCAAGATAATATAAAAGGATAATCATAAGATAGGAAAGGTCGACCACCTCTTCTTTTGGCTTGCCTTCCGGGGAAGCATCAGGAATTAATTCTGCCAGCTGTGAAGGGTCTTCAAAAGGGTCATCAAGAACATATGTGTGTTTAATTCTGTCGCATGCATATGTATTAAAAAGCACACGTTACGCATCCACACAAGTTGAAAGTATGTGCTAGCAATATGAACTCAAAGTCCATCAAAGCAGGACAAAGGTACATTCATTACCTTATATTCTTAAAAGGCCGTCCTTTATCATCCACATAAGCTTCATTGATTCTCATTAATGTTTCATGTCCTTCTGCAACCTCTCCGAAAACCTTAGCAGACAATTAATACACGTCAATTTAAATGTTTCATGTGACAAAAAGGGATATAATACCATCAAGAGCACTTATGGAGCCAAGAAAAAGAGAAAGTGACGATATATACTTCGACGACCAAAGATGCACCCATCTAACCAATCATTAAACCATTCCTTTTGTATTCTCCCCCTATTTCTCTCTCGTAATAATCTCCCAATTAAAAGGACACGAGTAGTTACTTATCAGCAATAAAACGAAAACGTAATCAGGAATCTAGCAGCACATCGGGATATGCATGCCATCAATTAACCACCAATTCAGAACAGAACATTTTTCCATTTTTCTGCCAAACAGATTTGATATTAATCTAATGTCATAGTGTTAGGAAAGGTCAAGCTGTTTCTGTCATTCGCTAATGGCAAAGAGCAATGAAATATGAATAACATTACTCCTATGACTGTTTTGAACGCAGTGTATCAACTATAAAAATAATAATAATAAATTATAAAAATAATAATAATTTTTTTTAAAAAAACCAGTAACCATCAAACATTACAAAAATAGAAACAAAACTACTTCGTAATAAGCACCAATAGCAATTCAGAATACACTTTTAGTTTACAGAAATAAATTTATAGAAAGAACACAACATTCCAAAAAAAAAAAAAAAAAGTGGACAGATCAACCTAGAGAAACTACTTACAGTATGTTTCTCATCAAGATAGTCGAGATCATCCCGCAATGTGACATAAAACTGAAAGCAGAAAGGTCATATAACGTCAAAAGTGAATCAAGAAAAGTTATTGTTTATAGGCACATACAGTTGTTTCTCCAGCACAGCAAAAAGATGGAAGTAGCACCTGAGATGCATTTAGATTCTCCCCTGCACTAGCCATAGCTACAGTACCTGTCTTCAAGTGCTTGAGATCCGGGCGAAGCTCATCATTGAAAAATCGTGCTTGGTCACCATAGATAAACTTGTAGATAGAATCTCCAGCAGTCCCGGTACCTGTTGGATCACCCGTTTGGGCAGTAAAATCCTTTTGCACTGTGTGAAATAAGCAGCCATTGTAGTATTTTATCCTGCATATAAACAAGAAGCAATATCTTCACTTTAAAATTCATAACTCATTGGACTTGATTTTATTGACAAGTAGCAGTCATCTTGTGCAATCTCAGCGCAATTATGAATGTGAATATGGTTTTGAAAAACATGTCCGTCCTATATATGAGGTACTCACTTTAAAAATAAAAAAAAATAAAAAAATAAAAAAAAAAAAGAAAGAGAGAGAGAGAGAGAGGGAAAGGGAAAGAGAGAAAACATACTTGCAGAGCTTCAAGAAGTTCTTGCAAGTTAAGGGACAACGATCAGTGAAGAGGTCAATGACCAAATCACCCAAACTAGTGACAACCATCACAGACATTGTATTGTACGTCTGTCTCTATCAACTGCAACAATTCAATTCAATTCACAAAACAAGTTTTAACTAAATTTCAAGAATATCATCTATTCCAACGAAAATCTTGCTTCTTCAATTGGTGACAAAGATTGAAGATTTAGGGAGAGGGATTTGAGAGAATGAATCAATGGTGTTTGAGAAAGAATTAGATTGATTGAGTAATTGTCTGTGAATATCTATGTCAATGAAACGGCGGTATAGGGTTTGCAATTAGGTAGCAAAATTGCTATATTCCGCATTGCCATCCAACGGGTCGGTTAGGATTGGGTTTTGTAAGATCTAAACCCGTTCCACTTATTAGATCTCAAATCTATATCCATATCCGACCCATATCCAAAATTTTAAAATCTATATTTCATCCATTATACTTTTTTCAAACTCATACCCGATCCACCATATAATCCAAAACTCAATCCGAAACTTTATTTGACTACATAAAAAATTAATTTTATATAAGAAAATTGAAATTTCAGGTTTAATAAAGCCTAAATTTTCAAAAATATCCGATTCAATCGGGTTCGGGTATGAATGGATCAGGTTTGGATTTGGTTCGGGTTTTCCAATAGTGGATATGGATATGGGTTTTTAAATAGTGGATTGGGGATGGGTTTTTAAAGGGTGGGTTTGGACTTTGGATCGAATTTTTTCCTTCGGTTTGATTCGGGTTCGGTTTGGTTTGAGCCATAATTGTCATCTCTAATTCCGCACATATATTACTCATTTCGCCCCTATTTTTCATTTTAACTTTTCAACTTTGCCCTTCTCTCTCAACAATATATTTCTAACATTATTTTGTATCGATTAATCGAAAATAAGTGACGGTAACTTAAATTAGATATGAATTATCGTATTAATTACCGATGATTAACATAAAAATAATATCATCATCATTTAATATATTAAAGCAAAAGCCATTATACGGTAGAATTGCTTAGGTGTCAAACTGTAGTTGATTTACCGTATGAGTATGCGTACATATATACTTCACCTACTTTAAAATACGAAAC
>VHZZ01004308.1:32612-43434 GCA_009801015.1 Silene noctiflora | reverse complement strand
CCACTCAGCCGAGAACGCATCTCGCATCAGATACACCAATCCCCAACTCCAACATACCGTCACATCAAGCAGCACAGAACATACAATCATTATCCTAATTAGGTTACCAACATCATAATGCCAACGAAAATAATCAATTTCACATTATAGCGACGACAACACAAACATGCATTATATAGTACTGAGTAGGGAAACCTACCTCAAGCAAATCGCGACAACTCCGCACGCAGCCTCGCTAAGCAAGTCATCCACGACATCCTATGCTCGTATCCGACGATAGGACCATTTCCCGACTCTCATGGCGACGCACCTCCCTTCGTTCTCAAGAGGGAGAGAACGAGATAGAACTGATGAGGCGACATCTAGGTTTTGGGGGAAAAGAAAGAAACTGAAAGAAATGATTTTACTTTCTAATTCCGCGATAAATCTTTTATCACTGACTGGACCTACTCGATCGAGTGACTAATGCACTCGATCGAGTGCCACTTACTCGATCGAGTAACTAGGTTACTTGATGGAGTGACCACAGCTAGATCGAGTGACCCACTATCACTCCTCCACTAAGGACCAGAAGAGACTCGGCAAGTGTAACGGTCGGTCAACGCTAGACAAAGGTCCTAGAAGGGCGGGTATTACAGTAACACCCCCATAAGTCAGGATCCTTCCTCAAGACAACCCCAACTCATGGACATGCTACAAGACTTGGTTTCCCAAGTTTGTAGTGCGAACTACGATAATAAGAAATTTAAGCAAGACCGTTTAAGCGATTTAAAGCAAGTTAGATAAGTTGTAGTTACATGTTACGGGATTCAAACACTAATCCCAATGATACAACCATATCGAAATAAAAGTGGAGTCTATGAATAGTAAAAAAGATAACAACAAGAAAGGCGACAACTAAAGTGAGACCGCTCCAAGCNATATCGAAATAAAAGTGGAGTCTATGAATAGTAAAAAAGATAACAACAAGAAAGGCGACAACTAAAGTGAGACCGCTCCAAGCCCTCAATGAATGAAAATACAACCTGTCACGCCTCTGCTACCCATATGAGCGGAAATCATCATATGGTTCACCACAAACATTTGAAAACACGCTTGGTTAGCCACGATAATACAAATGCTCAATGAAATTACTTGAATACAAAATGCTAACTAAAATGCAATGATATGATGACCAATGAAGTATAACCATCAACCCCACCACTCACCCAACACCAACCACGGTGACGGCATTGCAACACCGCCACCAAATCACCGGACTGCGGCCCGAAAATAAGGAACTCGGTACACACCCGTGGTACCGGGCCCGAGAGCGACTCAGATCCCCAACCACGCGTGCTCCTCCATGACTCAAGTCCTTAATGTGCACATCCCTCTTGGAGTGGGAAGCTCCAAGAGGCTACCCAAGTGCAAGACAGTTTCTCATCCGTCTTACATCTCAATAACGATCACAAACCACCATCAACTACCTCCATTCACTATCTCCAACTATCGCAAGTGACCAAAGATGTAAATAAGGCAATTAAGATTACCATGTAACAATTAAACCATTTCACATGCTTTGCAAGAATCAACCATGTAATTACCAAGCTTTTCCCAATAATCATGTTATAATGCAACTAATGATGTCATGCTATCAATCCACTTACCAAAGTACCAACATGATTAAGTAACCTCATAACATGCCATGAAACCCTAATTACCAACATCCATGTTACCATGCAATTACTACAAAGATTATGCAATTCATGATAACTAATGCATCAATGGACATTCATACTATCAAGACTAAGTAGGGAAACCCTACCTCTTACTATTCTTCACAATCAACCAACAAGGCTAGAAGGGCTCCTCAATGAAGTCTCCTCCAACACAAATTATGACTAACTATCACAACATAATACTACAATAACAATAATACTAAGGGTTATTTAATGACAATAATCCATCATAAGTCTCTCCTTCCCCATTTAATCCATCCTATCGATTATCCCATATTAATCTTATCTTTATTATCATTTTACTTATTTTGATATGTTGGAAGAGCAACTTGTTACGTAGGTTACCCTTTCATTATACTCCTTGCTTTAATTAAAAAAAAAAAAAAACCGTACTTCTTCTTCTTCTACCAAGCTGCAGCTTCTTCAATTAATTGGAAACATCAATTGAAAACATCTACAAACCAACCCATTTACCAATCTTCTTCTTCAATTAATTGAAAACATCAATTGAAAACCAAGAATTATCATCCTATAAACCAGCGCCTTTCCCAAATTATAGGTTTTGTAAAATCAAATATAAATTGAGAACCTGGGTTTAATTCATCTCACAATATCCTAATTATTTCTGGAAATCACAACACTATGTGGACATCACTATCTTGTCACCGTGAGATCCATCACCAAACATGGTTCACGTTACTTCTACCGCAACAGTTCATCACTTTTCTCTAAATTACAACAATATTAAACACAAGGGGCAGAGACGTGATGCAATGATGCTTGCTGGTTTAGTGGTGAAGACAAAGATAGGTTGTAGGGAGCAAAGAGGGAGCAATGGTTGGTGATGGACTGATGGAGAGGTTTGAGTGGGTAGGAAGGATGAAGAGATAAATGACTGATTATTATGATTTACTGATCTTAGATTTTCTTTTGTGAATGGAGGGAGTATACTGATCTTAGATTTTCTTTTGTGAATGGAGGGAGTATGAAGAAATGAAAAAGAAAGATGAAGCTTTGAAGAATAGCAAAGGCGAAATGAAGAAAGAAAAAAAAAATAAAGGGCCCATATCGTGACCTGTTGGGCAACCGGTTCTAGCAGGTTAAATATGGGATGAGATCAATGCAAGTTAAATGATAGGATAGAATAGATTAATATGGGATAATCAATAAGTTGGATTAAATGGGAAAGGGGAGACTTAGGATGGATTATTGTCATTAAATAAACCTAATATTATTTAACCTACTAATTAACCCTTATTAATTAGACCAAACCCTAATTAAATCTCATAAGACAACCATCCTAAAATTAGGGTTTAATAAACTAAGACATGAGAAAAGGAGGGGGAAATTATACTTACAAACTCGACAAATGAATAAGGCAAGGATTGGAGGACAAATCTTCACAACTATGGCAAATCTTGAGGATGATGTTTGGGGATTTTTAGGGCAAATCTTGAGGATGATGATTTCCAATAACCCAACATTTATTTTTGAGATTCGTGTCGGGTTCGTGTTTTGAGAGCTCAACCCAAACCTAACCCAATTAAATATCGTGTCGTGTCGATCCACTTACATAAATGGGTCATTAAGTCTCAACCTAAACCCCTTAATTTTGTGTCAGGTTCGTGTCGTTTTTTTATTTTTTTTATTTTTTTTTCACGGTTGATGCTAGTTAGGTGATTGGTGAACAATCTTTCAATTTACAAACCTTCAATCAATAGGAAATTAGGTTAGAATTTTGGGAAAATTTAGGGGAAAATAAGGTTAAAAGGATGAATTGACTCAAGTAAATGAAAAGTCGCAGGGGCAAAATAATTATTTTACAAATTTTTTCACCTGAAAATCATGTTGGGTGCAAAATTTGACCTGAGCAAATAATATGGGTGTGATTTAAAAAAAAATATTTGAGGTGAGAGTAAGGGTAGGAATGTGCAATGTTGGTGGGAGTAATCGATAATTGACTCTTAATAATAAAAGAGCACGAAATAATACAAAAAGAATAAGAAATAGTGGTTTCTCTATAATTCAGGGTGAAATCGTCTCCCCAAAATTTTTGTGTACCCCAATTTGTTAGAAAAGGTGGCCCATTAGTATTTTAACATACCAATAATTTGTTTCGGGCATTGTTATATAACGTTTCTAATTTTACTCGTTGCGCCCTACGTTTTCATAAAATTTCCATTTTGCCATTTCCTGTATTTGCGTGTTTAAATAACGATAATTTTTGTATGTTTTATCAAACGATAATTAATAACAACGGTAATAATTGATAATAACGATTTAAATTAGAACAAAAAAAAATAACGATTAAGAACGCAAAACTTTAAAGAATGGTCTCAAACTTTATATGTCGTCGAAAGGGAAGCATAACGACTATATTTGCCAAAAAAGAAAAAAAGCAACAAGATCATCACTCAGAAAAGGAACATATAAGTAAGCTGATAGTTCACAAGAATCCGCTAAAGAAAACCTTGTTGTCTACAGCGAAATTTTGATTATAAAGAGGTTGTAGCATTGACAGTCTGCTATACGATTTAAACTATCTCAACTTTTCAAACATGTTGCACAACGAAACCTACTTGATTTACACCTTACCTTCAGAGGCAAAAGTGCCAAGGTTCAACAAAAGATCTCTGGAGCTTAATAAGACTTTGTTTCTGGAACTCGACACTATCCCTGCAATCTCTCTAGATGCTTCAATTTTTCGCAGAGTGATAAATGCTGGGTTCTTGGCAATCGCTTGGCCTATGAGTTCATCACTCTTGGCTTCTCCCTGGAAATAATAATGCCCTGGAAAACGACACAAAATTAGCAAAATAATCACTCAGAAACATGTTCTTTGAGTCAGTTATGACTATTTGAAATCCAACACGAATGTGTACTTCAGTATCGGACTAGGCTATTTTGTGAAAAATCCTGGTGTTTTCGCTTACAATGAAGTGCAGAAATTTGTAGCCTTGTTTGATTGTTGAGTGTTTTTAATGGATATACGAGGATTTATGACAAGAGCTGGTGAAATATGCAGCTCTGTAATCTAGAAAACAAAGGGCATCTCGTATTCAACCAGATTACCCCTCATCTTTCATTATTGCTTCCTTCCTCATCCCAGACTTTTGAAAACTCAAATTTGGCCACGACAATAATGAATATCTGGCCCCGAAACTTAGGAAACATGAGAGGTAGATGAAACTCAAATTTCTGAAAGTTGTATACATTAAGAAAAAGTTGTGCCACGATTAAAACCCAAGTTAAATCAAATGATGAGATGACCCTATGTTAATTATAAATTTATTTGGTTATCAAATGTACATTCCGAAATAGAAGAGAAAAGGTAGAAGCCTCCTAACCTGTGCTCTAATGATTGCACTCTTCTTGTCTTGCTCAGCTTTTTCAACAACATACTTGGCTCGCTCAGCTTCCTGTGCAGCAATCTGTTTAGCCTCAACCGAAGCAGTGAAGTTATCACTGAATTTTAGGTTTGTAATGGAAACATCATCCAAAGCAATGTTGAAGGCAGCCGCCCTCTGGGTCAATATCTTCCTGATTTCTCGACTGACAGCCTGCGCATCACATTTAGGTTGCTTAATAGAAAGACAGTATTATATTATTATTATTACCCGAGCCTCTTGAAGGGTCGAACCAATAGCGTACAAGGGTCAGTTATGCATATTCTTATCCTTGTATTTAAAACACAGAGAGACTGTTTTTGGATTTGCTCGAACAAAATTTGGAAGAAAATCACATGTAACTTTAAGCAAAAGGTCATAGCACTATATTCAAGGTGTTGGTTTACCTCTCTTTGAGTAAGGAGTTGAGTGGCATTGTATTGAGCAATCACAGCTTTGAGAGTTTCATGGATTATAGAAGGTAAAACCCTCTCGTTAAAATTCTGGCCTAAACTACGGCAGATTGTAGGCAACTTCTCTGGTTCTGGACGGGTGAGAACCCGGAGACCAATAGTGACCTGCAGAGTTGTACCAAGTGCCACAGTTAAAGTTTGCACGTGCATAAAAATAAAATAGCTTTTGGAACACAAAACCAAGGCCATGTAGTTTCTAGTTTCACCAGGGCAGGATTTCTAGAAGTATGGGATCGAATATGGGATGATACAATTCTTGTTCTGATGAGTTCTAGACCACGAGAGAATGAAAAGCGGCTTACACAGAAGTGAAAATGACTGGGAGGACAAATCACATGATTGTATGAGTAACAGACTGGTATTTCTTACCAAAAAAAAAAGTATTTCTTACCAAAAAAAAAGTTACAACTTGAGAACATATGCGGAGCTCAATATTCTACACAACTCTTTCAGCATTGCATAAAAACTATCAAATCGTAGTTTATAGGATCAAATGGTTAATAATAAAGAGGTGATGTAGTAAGGAAAGTAAGTTGACACCTAGGTGATGACATTGGCATGTACCAAGCAGTGCCAAAACTTTTGGGAGACCAGGACACTTGAGAGAAAGCACAATTATCGTTCCCAGAAGCTGCAGTTCAACCTTTCCAGAAGGATTGAAAAGAGAAGACTATTTACACCTTCGGTGTTTTTAATCAAAATTCAAAAAATGTCACAGCCCATAAGTTTACAGTTGATCAGTCCAGTATAAACAAGTAGATGCATCAAATAGGATATCGGGTAAGAGGGAGAAAAAAGGCGTTTAACAGGATGCCTGTTAAAGTATTTGAATAGGCTATAGACATATAATAATTAATAAAAGCTTACCATTTGGAGATCACGACTCCCTGAAGTGCTTTCTACTAGATGGGGACGTGCCCGGACATCATAGATGATTGGCCTTTCAAACCATGGAATTGCAAAATGTGTGCCTTCTGGGTATACCTGCACAACATAAATTTTCAGCTAAATGTTACCTATAGGGCCACATCACTTTTGGGTAAAATACAGAGTATTAAAACATGTAATTCCAAATCACTATGTTCAGGAAAATAACTAAAGAGATAGCTAGAGAGGGACACCTCATTCTTAATACCGTACAGATGATTGAACACAATGGCTCGATGTCCTCCTTCAACATTGTAGAGGCTGTTAGCAGAACCATATACAACAGCTGCACCAAGAATTCCGACAGTAACCACAGCAGTTACTTCCCCGAGACTAGGCATCTTAGGCACCTTCATGTTTCTGAAATCCATACCTTTCCAAGCTAAACCATTTGCAACAAAATACAGAGAAGACAATCAGACCAAGAATTCCAAACATGCTATTTAACCTCACCATTTGAAGCATATCGAAATATGTGAATAATCAAATAAAAAATGACAAACAACTAAAAAACCCCGATTAACACAACTGGAAAGACATTGATACTAGAAAGTCATATCTCAATTCAGGACAATGAGCAGGTGTATAGCTCTTGCATAACATGATTTAACTATCGCAATTAACCACGTGTGTAATAGTTATACAACATAATTACAGACTGCAAACACAATAAGAGATTGCACACATAATTAGACATCATAACTATTAATTACAGACTGCAGACACAATAAGAGAGTGATCATAAGAATTGCAAAGGTAGGAGCAATTATTAGACATCTCCTCCAGAACTCGGACATTTATATACGGAGTACCAATATGCGACAGTCCAAAATCACAGCTACTTTCTTCCCTAGGTAAATTCTGTTGAGCGTCATTGTGAAATGGACAATATAACATGTATGCTTCGTCCAACGTCATCTTCAAAACAACATTACCATTTGAATTCGAAACTATCAAAAACACTGCATAACTACTGGTGAATACAAAACAATCATTCTAAGAACTTTATTTGATACCTATAACAATGTTAAATACTTAATATTCAATTAGCCAAACCATCCCTGAAGAGGCATCAAGTATATTTAAGGTGTACCATTTTTCTTTACTGTCAAAATTCGATGAGAAAACACCATATGTTACACAATGTGGCATCTGCTTTGAAATAAGCTCACTAGTACTCCCTCCATCCCAAAATTAGTCATCTCTTGCTTTTGATTGTCAACTTTGACCATTAATCTCTCCGAAAATAGGTAAATCTACATGGTCAAAAGCATCACATTTCATTTTTTTTAATAAAACATTTGTTTCCATATTACCTTACAAAAAAAGTTGTAACTATCGTATATTATTAGAAAACAACGGTCAAAGTCTATTACAAATTCAGTATTTCAATGTCAACAATATAAATACTAATTCCGTGTCGAAATCAACTGTAATTTCTAAATCACGATAGTTCTTCTAATTCATGCAATCATGCCTTAAATATACTGATAACTCCACAATTACAAAAAAAAAGGAATAATCAAAATAACAAGAAACCTCAAAACGACATAATGTTTCGCTCGACCTTGAAATTAAACGCAAATATCATAATAGTGATTTAAAACATGAATAATTCCTAAAAGGCTAAAACTATGATACTACGCCATTTATAAACCGAAATTTAGCAGAAATCAGTAAATTCTATGATGAATTAGTGCTACGCCATAGCACAACAAAATATAATGTAGACGATTATGAATAAAATAAAGAGAATAAAATGCGAGACGATAAGTAGAAAAAGAGGAAGAGAAGAATGATATACAGTAAAGAAGTATTAAAGTAGGACTAAGAGAAAGCGAGAGCGACCGAGAGGAGCAATGGAGTTGAGGAAATTGCGTAAAAATGGGAGTTGTAATTTGAGACTGATAATACTTCTGCCTTCAGGTTTCTTTTGTGGCAAGTTGTTTATTCAGGAGTTTATATAATTATTATATATCTCTCTCTGATTTTTTGGGGACTTAGGATGGGCCTACTCCATCCGTGGCCCACTTTACAAATGGATGACGGAGTCAGGGGTCGTTTGGTTCGTAACGGGAAAATGCAAAGCCAGGAAGTTCTAATTACTATGTTTATTCTAATTCATGTGAATTTGAAAAAGTTGTTTGGTTACATGTGAGAATTCAATTCATCATTTTTACTCACCAGTCTTTGTCTTTCTCGTTCAATGGAAACTTTGCTTTTCCTTTTATTCTCTTGCGCACATCGTCTTTGATTTGCTTAGTCAATCTTTCTGGACGAATCAAGAGGCCTTCAATTGTAACACCCCCACTTATTCAGGAGCCTTTAGCAAGACATTCCCAAATAAATAAGACTGTTACCATCTCAGTTTCCTGAGGCAGTGATTACAAAGATAAACGAACAACAATACTTTAAATTAAATATAGCATTAAGGCCATTATTACAAAACCAAATCCAAAATACTTTAAATAAATAAATTACAGTCGCAGCGGAAAATAAACTGAATAATTAAACTAAAGTTATCCAGACTTCTAAGTTCTCCTGTAGCCTCACGCCATCCAGCTCCCAGCTTAGTCAACTCAATACCTGTCAATCAATCTGCTCCCCAATAATTGGTTCATCACAGGTGTTCACGAATACATTGTCAACCACAAGGTTGAGTAAGATATAAATAAACAACGGTAACAGTAATAAATGCACACAAAATAATGAGACAATGCAACCGATGCACCTCAGCATCTAATACAACTCCAATACTCCCCGTGA
Organism: Silene noctiflora; assembly: GCA_009801015.1. NCBI lineage: Eukaryota > Viridiplantae > Streptophyta > Magnoliopsida > Caryophyllales > Caryophyllaceae > Silene > Silene noctiflora. The sequence continues at coordinate 34,161 of VHZZ01004308.1, read as the reverse complement.
TCACATCCCGAAACTCCCACCCCACCATTCCCTAGGCCGAGTTATCACTCAATAGTCGTTGAGAACCGGGACAATGCCTGAGGACACCAGGGTCAAGCCTGCAGACCAGCCCTGGGCCTTAAATAAAGTAACCATCTCCAACATCAACCACACCAACATCCGACACAATAATACGAATGCATGTCATGCCAATAACCAAAATAATATACTCATGCTTTTAATATTCGTCCAACACAATATTCTATCCAATAATGCAATCATACAGGTAAAAATGCCAACAAATAATATACATTACAATTGAGTAGATATATCTTACCTCGTAGCTAGCAAAATCCGTTAGCAAATTCCAAGTAATAATTAGAAATACTCCACCTTGAAACCGTCACCTAAAAACAAGTATTTTGATAATTAATTAGTTATTCGATTATTGTATTAATTTACGAATTATATTATTTACTAATTATTAATTAACAACTATTAAATACGTAATTACATGAATTAATATCGTTTCATAGCTATGAAAACAAAACACGAATCACACCCATTTAACCTGTCACAAAGCACACCCAAACCTCCCTTAGGCACGGCCCAGACCACCTGTCCCCACCGTGGTTAGCCACCCAGTACCACGGTAGTCCCCACCAACCACCGGGTTCGCCGTCGAACCCAACCACCACACTAAACAACCCTGCCCTAGGTACCTGCTGTACGAACACTCTACCGGTCCACACAACACACACCCTCCAAAACACACGCAACCACGAACCACCCAACCACCCACGCCTTCTCTGGCCACCACCCACATCACCTCTGACATATGGTGGTTCCAATGGTGGGGTCCAATTACCCACGACCCAACCACAACAACCACCAATTCCGTCTTAAGACAGTTTCACAAAAGCACACCCAAAACCCCCTGTTTTGTAGATCCCGACCACCCTACCGACCAAGCCACCGCCTTTACCCCTTCAACAACCCCACTACGGTCGACCATACCTACCCAGGCCAGTCACCCCCAACCCAGGTCAATCTAGTCACGATTATGGGTTCAATTACCCCTTTCCAAACTCGTTTCTACCCGACACAACCACCACGAAACACCCCACAACCACCGTTCAGCCCAGTCACGGCGGTCAACAACGAGGTCAGGCAAAGGTCAAGTGGTCGAAGGTCATAGTCTCGGTGCTATGCGCGAATAAGATCGATACGCCAAGATTGTTTAATTGAAATATAAGCTATAAACGATAAATTACGAGATCGACTTACCTTTAATCAATTATGCGATATAAATCTCCTTTCTTCTCTTTAGATCTCTTATTATTCTTTTATGTATGCAAAATTCAGTTTTTGTGGTTTGCTTTATGATTGTATATGCTAGGGTAAGGCCTCTCCTTTTCTATTTATACTAAGCTAGGCAAAGATAAGAATTCTATTATTATTATCGTACAAATATCAATTATTATTATTATTATTATTAATTATTATTATTATTATTATTATTATTATTATTATTATTATTATTATTATTATTATTATTATTATTATTATT
>VHZZ01004307.1:4541-19174 GCA_009801015.1 Silene noctiflora | reverse complement strand
AATAGCATGAAGGAATGATCAAAGTACAAAGGAAAATGGCCCAAAATGAATATCCAAGCCAAATGTAAACAATTGATTTAATGAAGCCAAAAATCCAAATGAAGTGTGGAAAATATCAAAGCATTGGATTCCACAAACATTCCACATTCTCAAAGGCATTTTCGGGAATTCAAGGACGAAATTAACATAAAACATTGGATACCCGAGCATTAACTATGGCCATTTATGGCATTTAACCCGGAGACTTGCATCCCCGATCGAGGTCACTCATCCCCGATCGGGGATGTAGGTATTTAAGACCATTGTATTCCTTGTGAATTGTTTACGTTTCAAGCCTCGACTACTATAAAAGGAGGGCTAGTCCCGACCTCATTTGTACAATTCACACAATTTAAAATCTTTTACACTTCTTCATTTCTAATAATTCTCCTTAAAGCTTTCTTTGTATTTTCTTTAAATTATTAGTTATAGTTTGTAATCATTTAATYCCAAGCTTAATCCAAGTTCAAGGTTCAAGTAATATTTTTCCTTTGCATTTCCTATTTGGTATTTCATTTCTTCTCTATTATTCTTTATCATTTYCTTTTAGTAAGTTAAGTTAGTTACTCTATTTCCADTTGCCATTTGATCWTAGTTTGTTTATTAGTTTCATAATTCATCTTAGTAATCAAGTTGCATTCATTTTACATCTTTTATCACATGTTTAAATTCTTAGTCAAATTAATCTACATCATGTTCATGCATTTCATTAGTTATATAGCTTTCATCTTTTCCAACATGAGTGAGTAGATTTCTTTTGTCTAGGGAATAAGGGAATCCATGAATTAGTATTTAATTTAGTATGTTAGAATAATATGTTTTAATATTGTATATTTGCTTCTACACATGCTTAATTTGTAATGTTAATCTTAGTCTATTGATCACACTCTAGGATTAATTTGTTATACGATCTATAAGTCGAGAGACACGGATTTGTATTAGAACTAGAATGTTGTAGTAGATCGGCCTAACTCATAGTGAAAGCTTGTTAGGACCCGATTTAAGGCCGACACTAAAAGTGAAAGTTGGGTGTCGTAGGCTTAGGCAATTATCCTTGTTTGCATCTTTAATCTAATATGTTATATTTTACTTCGCATGTGTGACCCAAGTTCCCTAGACTCCTTTTTATCATATTTGCTAAATCATTTTATTCATAATTGCTTTTATTTTATTTACTCGTTTTTATCTCACCCAAATTATAAACAACCTTCTTCCGATAAATTCATAACAACTTGATAAAACTACCGTTTCTCTGTGGAATTCGACCCGTTTATACTACATTTATTTGTTGTACTAGGGTATTTTTGCATAGGTGTGCGACATCCTATCATGACCAGTTTGTTATTTTTGGTAGGTATACGACTAGCCTTTCATTACACTATGACGAGACTTTTGCACCAGTTTCAATGCTTTGATCCATTAGGATTATGTTAGCTATTGCTACATTTCATGACTACGCAATCTGGCAAATGGATTTCAAGACCGCCTTCTTGAACGGGTTTCTAGAAGAGGAAGTGTACATGACACAAGCTGAAGGTTTTGTGGATCCTAAAAATCCTAAGAAAGTGTGCAAGCTTAAGATATCCATTTATGGTCTTAAGCAGGCATCAAGGAGTTGGAACCATTGCTTCGATCGTGTTATTAAACAGAATGGTTTTACTCGAAGTGTTGAGGAGTCGTGTTTATACATGAAGTTTAGTGGGTGAAAGGTTGTATTCCTTCTCTTATATATAGATGACATACTACTCATTGGGAATGATGTACCAATGCTTACTTCGGTAAAGGAATGGTTGAGAAATCATTTCCAGATGAATGATTTTGCAGAAACCCAGTGCATCTTGGGTATCCGGATAAATAGAGATAGATATAAACGGATATTAGCTTTGAGTCAAGAGGCTTATATTGATAAGATTATTGATCGGTTCAATATGAAAAACTCTAAGAGAGGATTTCTGCCGATAGGTTGTGGGATTACTTTGAGTAAGTCACAGTGTCCTACTGAGCCTAAACATATTGAACGAATGAAATCGATTCTTTATGCTTCCGCTGTTGGATCGATCATGTATGCTATGATGTGCACCCCTCTCGACATCCCATATGCTTTGAGTATGACGAGTCGTTACCAGAAAAATCCACGTGAGAGTCACTTGATAGCCGTCACTAGATTCTGAGTTACGTGTAAAAGGTTACACGGATGCCAGTTTACAAACAGATAGGAATGATTTGAAATCCCAGGCTGGTTATTTCCTTATGATAAATGGAGGAGCAGTTTGCTGGAGAAGTTTTAAAGAGTAGGTCATTGCGGATTCTACAACAGAAGTTGGGTACATACTAGACATGTAATTATAAAATTTCATGTAATTACAGATTACATTGATAGGAAGGAAATAGTAGTTAGTAAGGTTGGGACAGATGAAAATAATGTTGATCCTTTAACCAAACCTTTGTCTCAGGTGAAGCATGATAGTCATGTCGTCTCTATGGGATTGAGACGAATGCTTGAGTTGTTGTAGATTATGTGATATGTAATAATTATATAATATATTAATTATTTCATTTATGATAATCACATTTATCGTTTGAGTTTTTATAGTGTATAAATTCTAGTTTTTTAGTTTTATCTGAATTTAAATACTTTGTTTTATCTGAATAGGTTGTATTGACAACATTGAATTCTATTAAAATGAACCGAATTAACATTGTATTTTGGTCCCTAGTTACTTAATGGGGTGACGTCTTAGAGTGACTAGATTGTAAGTCGACTGATGGTGTGTTCAACCACCATAGGGTCATATAGATGACTGGTCGATTACATAGGCAGAATGTGGTGACACTCTGTCGGACAGTGACCATTTATTGAGTCCTCATATTGCCTGGTCATGGAAAGGATTTCTATTTTTTTCCTTTGAGTCGATTCTTTAGACTTGCAACTATTTGTCTGAGTCGGTAAAGTTTTCCGGTGTCTTTGGTTTTTTTCCAAGGTCGCATCGTAAAAGGAGGCTGAAGGACATTTACTGGGTCATTGTGATCTGTATCGAACGAAGAAAATAGGTCAACAGGATTGTCCATCCTTGTCAGGGTTTATTATCTCAAGTCCACTCGAGAAGATGTGACTGGAAATGCGTGGCCACGCTCGGATAAGATCTTTAGTAGATTATCCGGTCAGACAGTTATTCTCTAGATCGAGGAAACCACTCATGATATGATCGTGTACAAGTACGACCTGAGAGACACCTTGCATTGAGTGGGAGATTTAATGGACAAGAGAACTGATCTCTTTTCAGTCACACCTATAAGATGATGCCCAAATGGAATGACTAATTATTTGTATAAGATATAATATAATTAGTAACTTGTATAAATTGACTTTTAGTAAGTCAAGTGAATTTATTGTTTGATGACGAGTTACGAACTCGGGCCAAAGGATTTAATATTGAACTATATGATAATTGATTAATAAATAGACGAAATTTATTAATTAATAGTTAATTAACTAAATTATTATGTAATGTGTGTAAATTGTGAGGCGTAGGTAATTGGTTTATAATATTTACAAGAGGTTATCAAATTAATTAATTATTAATTATAAGACACATTTTATATTGATAAAATGGTAAAATGTCACTTAATAGTTAAGTGTATATTAATTGTTAATCTATATTATTTAAGTGTTAAATAATTTATTAGTTTAATATTTAATTATATAAGATAATTAAATATAAGTGTTATAAGCATTTGTGGGACAAATGTCGAAAATTGAAATGGACTCAAAATAAGTCCATTTGTACCACCTAAATTAGTGGAGTGTGTAACCCACCAACCCACTAACTTGTGTATGTGAAGTGTTTACATTTCACATCTATAAATACCCACCTCATACACACAATATATCGGTTGAAAATTTGAGGAAAAAAAACTCTTATTTTAGGCCCTTTTGGCCGGTTTCAAGTAGAAGAAAAGAAGACCATTATTTTCTTCATTTCTTCATCTTCTTCCTTATTTTATGATCAATAGGTGATCAATATCATCATCAATTAAATTCACAAATATATTATACATCTTCTAATATTATTAAAGTAATAATGTTACATAATATACAAACATTTCTAATACTACTTAGTTAGTATTATTAGGCAGTTTTTGAGCTAATCTTGGGTGTCACCAAGAGGAGGTTTTCTACTATGGAAGCTTGAAGGTTGGAGGATCATCCTTGGGTATTTTAGCACAAGAACAACATAAGGAAAAAGTCCTTTTGCTGTGCCCATAATTTCCTTAAGCAATATAAGGAAAAATCTCTTTTTAGCTATTTCAAGCCATCTTATAATCATGCATGTAACTGGATCCTTAAAAACTAAATTAATAAGTAATTTGGTAACTGATTAGAGGTGTCTAATTAGGGGTCTAGTACCTTCAGATTTTAGGGACCTGAACAAGGCTAGTCCAAATGACGACTTTCCATTATCACATATCGACATATTGGTAGACAATACGGTTGACCACGCACTTCTGTCCTTCATGGATGGATATGCAGGATACAATCAGATCAAAATGGTTGAAGAAGACATGCATAAAACCGCATTTGTCACTGAATGGGGAACCTATTGCTACACCGTCATACCTTTCGGATTAATCAACGCTGGTGCAACATGTCAACGCACGACCACTACCTTGCTACACGACATGATGCATAAAGAAGTATAGGTGTAGGTTGATGATATGATCGTTAAATTCAAAGATAGGCAGGGTCACATTGCTAACCTACGCAAGTTCTTCCTTAGACTTCACAAGTACAATATGAGACTCAACCCTTAGAAGTGCGCATTTGGGGTAACATCTGGTAAGTTGCTAGGCCACGTCGTAAGTCAACGAGGGATAGAGATTGATCCATCAAAGATCAAGGCTCTAATCAAGATGCCACAACCGCAGACAGAGAAAGCAATTCGAGGTTTTCTAGGCAAGGTGCAATACATAAGCCGTTTCATCTCCAAGCTTACCATGAATTGTGAGCTAATATTCAAGAAACTTAAAAAGACAGACCACACCATGTGGGACGACGATTGTCAAAAGGCATTCGAAAGAATCAAGGACATTTTGGCTAAACCACCTGTTCTCATGCCGCCAAAGAAAAACCAACCTTTATCCCTATACCTTACAGTCACGGAAACAGCCATGGGAGCCATGCTCGCTCAAACGGTAGAGAAAGAGGAATGAGCCATCTACTACTTCAGCAAGAAGTTCTTGGAATATGAGACAAAGTACACACCACTTGAGAAAACTTGCCTCTCTCTTGTGGGCAACAAAGAAGCCGCGACATTACATGCTCAGCTATTCAGTCAAAGTATACTCGAAGATGGATCTAATAAAATATATTTTCGATAAGATAGTTCTTAATGGTCGACTAGCAAGGTGGACTTTAATGCTTTCTGAGTTTGACCTCAAATATGTGCCTCTAAAAGTAATTAAAGGACGGGCAGTGGCCAAGTTCTTCGTAGACAATCCCATACCTGATACCCAAATGATAGATACATGGTCATTTCTAGACGAAAATATCCTTCATACTAACACGGAATTATGGGACCTCTACTTTGACGGGGCTTCCAATCTAAGAGGATATGGCATCAGAGTGTTGGTCATTTCTCCTAAAGGCGAGCATACACCCATTTTAATCAAACTCGACTTCGAGTCCACAGAGACTCATCCCTCATCATCAATCAGATCACTGGATCATGGAAAATACGGAGCGAAAATCTCGCCCCATATCAATCGAGAGTAGACGAGGTGGCTCAATTCTTTGATCAAATCACTTACTTGAACTTACCAAGAGAAGAAAACCAATTTGTAGACGCTCTTGTGAAACTTGCATCCCTTATTAACATGTCTGACCATATGGTAGATATGCCATTATGCATCAAAAGGCGATCCAAACCAGCCTATATACACCTCGTAACCGACGAAGAGGAATATCAAGAAGAGCCTTGGTACCAAGCCATTCTCAATTACAAACTCAATGGCGAATGTCCACCGAACATGGACAAGAGGGGACGACGAGCCATAAGGTTAATAGCCTCCCAATACGTCCTGAATCAAGGAGAATTATACAAAAGAACACCACAATGCTTTATCTTACTTTGCCTCGACCGTTTGAAATCAACTTAAGAAGTAGACGAGAATAAGTTCTCTAACCCAGCTAACCTAGACGGGAATGAGGTCTAAGGTGGTGCGGTTAGGATCACAGACCTAGACGGTAATGAGTTCTCTAACCCAACAAACCTAGACCAACTTAAGAAGTATTACCCTTAGACTAGGTTCGAACACGCCACTCATGACCCATGTGCGCTTATGCGACACGTTACACGGCACATGCCATTATCCCTCTTCATGTTATCTTGGTCTTGCATATTAAGCATTTTTCTATTATCCTCAAAATCGTCAAAGTTAAACTTAATTGTATGTCACGAGTAAGTAAAGCACCTTACTTTTTCCCTATGTCTATTTTGGCTCTTGCCTCGAACACTTATTTTTTTGCATATATTTCGAACTATGTCACGGGTTTGATTTCATCATTATATGGTAATACATAGGCAATCCTTCATAGGATACAACCCAAAAATAATTCTTTCAAAAAATATGCAAATAGAAGGACAAATGCTTTGGCATTTGAAATTCGAAGAGGATAAGCGAAAGGGACATAATTGATAAAATTTTTCTTAAACTTGTAAAGATATTTATTAATTAATAATAATATGCCAAATAGTAATAAACAAATGCTGAAACTAAAAATGCTAAACCAGGATTCTAAAAATCCCGCCTCTTTATTACAACAAATAATAAATACTACTACAAATACAATAAAGACTTAGGCTATTTGTTAATCTTCCCCATGCCTTTGTCATTTTTGTCATACTTCTTGTCTCAGCCTCGAGGTAGACACTCCTGCGTTATTTCAGACCTAATTACTAAAAGTCTCTCTCGTGGTCTAGCATTTTCATTTCTATCCACCACCATTCTCTCAGTAGGAAGAGCTCTCTTCGATTTTTTCTTTAGATGAACAACTTGGAAGCCCGCTTCTTCTTCTCCCACAGTCAAGTATTTTTGGTTCTCCCTTGCTACTTCTCGGATTTTGTAGTCAACAGGTTCATGCTTCCATAACTTATCCCTCTCCTCTGAAGTGCTAGCTTTGATCCATTGCATGTATGAATCAGATACCCATAGTGAACCTACAGGAGTAGGTATATACCACATGTTCCTCTGTGCCTAATGAAGTGCCCACACACAACAGGAGTCAGTGGTGTACGCCAATGTTGTATGTGGAACGGTATCCAACTTGGAAATCTTCTGTCTTAGGCCCACTTGTCTCAATATCCTTTCCGGGTAGAAGTGACCATAAACTCCAAGCCTTGAATGTGAATCGATCACGTAGAGTCAAGGCTGGATGCTCTTGTTAACGCTTTGAGATGCCACCATGGAGCGATCCATCTTATGAGAGGCCCACCTTCATTCTTCAGTTTGTTTTCCCAATAATTGCAAACTTGAGTGAAATCTACAATGTATAGCCTCGTCCTCATTGAAATGGACGTTGAACGATAGCCATACACATCGACCGGGGGCTCGATCAATCAAAGCCTCTCCGTAAGCCAGATCTATTAACACAAAATTAGGAGATGGATTACGAAAAAAAAGAAAAAAGCAAAAAAAAAAGAGTGAAAAGGAAGAGGAAAAGAAGAAAAATCACCTGAAGTATTATGGGACTTCCCATGTGCAGCATCTCGCGATTAACCTTCCTATTATCTAGACCAAGGATGGTCTCTCCCAATGATAGCCAAGCTGGGCTCCTGCGCATCTCCATTTGCTCCACAATTCCCAAGAAACGAGGGTCTCCCCTCATTTCGGCATCGACATAGCTTTTCAAGACATAGCAATGGATAAGGCAAAATCCAAATGCTCGGTGCCTCGCCACATATGAGATAGAAGGGTCTTCCCTATTTATAAAATGATCCTCTAGGTCGAACATTCTCACGCCTTTTGAAGTAACAAGACGATCTACTTCATCTTTGGTTAACCCTAGAAGGTCCCTAAATTTATTCTTATATCCTTGGGAACTAGGAGGCAATATAGGCAAGCTTTCAACATCCCACCCACCAACCGCTGTGAATTCTCCGGGAAAAGGATATATTTCTCCTCCTGGAAATGCAAAAACGTGGAGATCTGGGTTCCAATACTCCAAGAATGCATCTAAAAAGGGACTCACCATCTTCACTTGCTTGAAACTAATGATTTGACCAATGTTAAATGCAGCCATATCATGCTTCTCTACGTTGGAAAACTCATTTGTCCATTACTTGAGACGGGATTCGAAGGCATCCATATTTATGAGAATTTGTGAAATTTTATATGTATGTTATACTATGGAATAATAGAAGGGAGAATTGTGAGAATAAGAGTTCACCCGAGGTCTCTATATATACTATTCGGGCTTTCCTAATTCTACTCAGGAATAGACAAAGCCAAGAGAGAACGCAGCAACTGGTGCGCCTTCAGGAAGGGTCTCAGCTCTTGTTGCGCCTCTTCCTCGAGTTGTTTTCCCACTGTTTTCTGCGGAGGAGTTTCCTAATCCGGTTTTTGTTAATATTTCCTATTCTTATAGGATTTTCAATACCTTTTTTCGGAAAATTGTCTTTCCTTATCGTAATCGAAGTATTTTCTTTTCAGGTTCGCATTTCGAGGAAACCGCTCCCGACTCATACTCACCCATTTTATATTCAATTTATTTTAATGGGGAAGCACTCCTCCACCGTCGTTACATTTTCCAACTTTGTCTAATTTCTTTATTATTTTGACATTTTACGTTTTACATGTCAGTCATTTCAAACTTTAACAATTTCTAACTTACTAATTTCATTTTCTTCTTCTTGTTTTTTTTAGGGGGAATCACTCCAATCATTTAGTCGTTCACCTCACTGTCCACTCGTTTTGGGCACTTGTGTTTAGTTGATTTTTTCTACGTAAATTTCGGCAGTATGACGATGTAAGTAATCATTATGCCAAACCTGTTCCCAAGCTAAGCTGCAGGTACAAGCTTCATATACATCCAACAACAGCAAAGGCACACAGGCCTCTATATATACATACCAAATGTACAAAATATATACAAAGGCTCAAGCTCTTGCCCGAGAACAAATAAAGTAAACAAATGTACATAGACTAGGAAAGGTTCTAAATATTCTAAACACATTCGAATTTCTAAACAAATAAAGAAAGGTTCTTACCCCTCCTCCAAGTAAGACCCTCAAGTGCCTCGACAGATGTCGCTCGTTGTCGGTTGGCTAGCCGCCACAGGTCCACATGCCTCGATGGCGCCACCTGCATTTTCAAATTAAGTCATGTCTCTTTTCATGTTCCTACATGCTATATAGAAAAGATAAAAGGGGAAATTTAAAACAGAAAGCTCAACCTCCTCACGACGTGCTGCCACTCGTCGAAGCCAACCTCAATCACTGTCTCGGGGAAGGAATGAACCTTCATGGACACCGTCACGCCAGCTAGCCCCACGTACTCCAAGGTCTCGGGAAAGGCTGGGGGCTCGGCATCAGCAATGTCGATCTCCTGTCAAACGCAACAACATCAACACTATTTTCCTTTCAAAAGAAAATCAAATCAAATTAAGCAAAAAAGAACACTCACCACGATCGATCAGTGAGCCAACCTCCTCAAAACAAACTCCGAGTACTCAAGCTCGGGGAGAAAATGTGTCGCCAGCAGCTCCGACAAGGTCTAAAGTCCTCTCCGCCTCATTAGGCTTCCTAAACATCATCTGTGGTGGATCAACAGGGACAGTGAAAGTGTCACGGAGACACTGCCTAGCCAGACGCTCGCCCAAGTACCAAACAGGCCCCATGGGCGTCGCAAGAAGGAGTCTACTCGAACTCCTAGGCCTAAGTACCTCAGCCACAAAAGGTTGGTGCCCCAGTGTAGTCCACCCAACGTCTTGGGGCCCACTGAAGTCACATTTCAAGGGTCAGGCAATCAATATGGAACCAACAATGAAAATGGGCAACAAACGAAGACTAGAAGGAAAACTTACGCTGTCAAGCTGCAAAGCGTTGACACCCCTCTTGCAGGTGTCGTAAGAGGAACGCTGAATCTTCTGTCTATTGATGATCCAATCCCTCACGACAGGGTACTCATCGACACGTCATCCCCCCTCGTGGGTGCAAAAATTGGAAACTACGAGTAGATCCAGTCCTAAATAAAAGAAAAGGAGATTTTAAATGATCATTCATTTGCCAAGTCACTTGTTTACTTATTAAAGTTTACACGTTAAGTAATCTTTTACCACGATGATCCTTCATTTCACCAGAAATTTTGAATAAATAATCATTTATTTATCAAGTAATCATTTACTTACCTATATCTACGATAATCATTTATTTATCAAAAGAAATAAAGGATGAAAGGAAGGTTCATACCTTAAAAACAAGTCCTGGACGAACGGTAGCAGGCGACATCCCTCTCTACAACAACTCGGGACGTTCCATGGCCCTCATGTAGCGAGTGAGTACCGCAAAGCTAGGGGTGACCCAATCCAAACTACCTAGGGAAGAAGCTTCGTCAACAACCTCTCCCCCTTGTCTTAGAATTAAATAGAAGACAAGAACCACCAAACCCAGAGGCGAGCTCGCTGCTCGGCCGTGCACGGCGAAGGAGTCACCCAACTCCCTGCCTCGGTCAACTGTACTTTGGGAAGAGTCTTCCCGTCAAAGTACTCCTTGACGTAAGAACTCGGAACCAGGCTGGGTAGCCTAGCCGCGGCCGTAGGCAAAGACCAGCCTACCAGCTTCCTGGCCTCAGCCGAGTCAGCCCTCATGGCCGTCTTAGGCCACGCCATCGGCTCATCTCCGAACAACAAGATGAAAATCATGCCGAAGTCCTCCAAAGTAACCCCGATCTCGCTGAACGACATGTGAAAGGTCGAGGCCGTATCCCAAAAACGGTCCAGGAACGACTGGATCAAGCGTATTTTGGCACAGATCTTCCTAACCCGGATCTCGCGACAGGCCCGCACCAAAGCACTAAAGGCACCCCCGTCAAGAATGCCTCCCTCCTCCTCCTCCGACAACATCTCATTGGCCTCCATCATGGTCGTATACCCTGAGAACGACCTCATGTGGCCAGCCTCCTGCAAAATTCAAACATTATATTAGCGAAGTATTCTCGAAAAGAAAAGAAGATTTAAAAAGTTAGTAGATCGAAAATTTGAAACCTTACCAGACTCCTTGCCGTTCAGTACGAAAAGTGGCCCTCTGCGGCCCAAATGATATGCTGAGCATCCCATTTGTCAGGCCTCTCAGGCGCCCGAGCAGGCTGACGACCGCCTCTCCTAAGGCTCGCCCTCCTGGGCAGCTCCACCTCCACTGCCTTGTCCTACTGGACCCTTGTGTGAACCACAAGGGCTGAGGAAGGCTCAAGGTCAAGATCCATGAAGTCACGTTCGGACATCGAAAGAATATCCTCTGCAAAAATGAGCAGTCTAAGTCATTTCGAGTCATTTCGGGCTATTTCTAGGCCGTTTTTGAGATAATTTCGTATCATTTCAAGTTTGTTTCCTAAAAAAATGGAAAATTACATTATAGTACGTTCCTACGTATCTTAAACAGGCCAAATGATGACGACGAGTCAAAAATTCGGTAGCATTTCGCTATAAAAGCCTAAACCAACACGAAAAGTGTCCCGGACGAGCAGTCACAAAATAAAATTCCGACATGATAGTAAATTTACCCATAATCCAAGGGTTCCAAAAATGCAAGTTTCATCGATTTCCGACTAGGTTAAGGTCATTTTCAAGCCATTTAAGCGGTTTTAGCCTAAACCGTCACATTTTGCTACCATTTCATCAATACTTGACGGAAATTCAAAATAAACACATGGTTATGATCCTAGCAAGGTATAATACGCAATTCTAATTTCAATTTCAAGAAAAAAAATGCATTGGAGGCAAAAGCCCCAATTTTTCGACATATTGGGTGCATAAACCCTAATTTCAATACTTAAATCAAGCTACAAACGCGATTAAACCGAAAGACAGGATGCAGACCTGGGTTAGTCATGATCTAGGGCGAGTTTTAATCGATCAAATCGTAGTGATTGATGGAAATTTTGATTTGTTTTGTGTTATTGAAAGACAAAATGTCGAAATGAAGTATGACACTGTATCGCGCACAATTTCGGTTTTTATCAAATTTGGACAAACTCAGGAGAAAACGCTGCACATGCCGCGCCCTTTCCCCAGCATATTTCTTGCTCTCAAGTCGTTACAAGTTCGTTACTTATGGGCCCTACCTCTATTCATATTGTTGGAAACGTTTCTTCACGCGTTTCGAGGTATTTTCGCGAGATATTTTCTACGGGTATATTTTCTCGTCAGATATACCTTCTCTCCTGCGGATTGTACACATTTCTTCCCCAACGAGAGTAAATTGTTGCATACAGCCTGTGTATTCATAACCTAATAGAATTTGCTTCCAACTAATGCAAGCTTATTCTTTTAGGACGGTTCTCGGAAAGTCTGTCCTATTATTATCTCCTCAGCAATTTCTACCAGCATCCTGTTGTGAATTTGCTTCCAACAAATGCAAGCAGATCAAAAATTCAACCTATTTTTCGGCAAGTTTCTCCAGAATTCGCTTCCAACTGATGCAAGAATAGTCAAACTTCAACCTATTTTCGCCACATTACTCTTACCAATGGCTTCACGAAAACTGTTCTTTTTATTTCTCCTGCATCTCCGGCTGTCTACGTCCTGTTATTCCATACAGAGTTTCAAGTATGATTTCTTCTTATGCCTAGCGAACTTCCGTACGTAGTCTATTGGACTTAAAACAACCCTTCCCGGAAGTCGACAGACTCTAAAATGTTCCCGACGACAGGTCCTTGGTTCAGTCCCATTGAGCTGCCTCGCGTCGCCATATTCTTCAGGATGTAATATTCGAATGACCTGAGGGCTATACTTTTAATATTGCCTTGTCCAAGACTTAGTCAAAGAGGGGGTTCTGTAGATACCTCGTTTCTGCGCCCTCCGCCAAACACCCGATGATGATTGGGCCGCATGTTTAATATACGAAGTGTTAATATGACATTCCTTTAATTTGTCAACAAATGATTGCCTAAACAGTCGTTTCAACCCCTTTATTGTCATCTATGATACGAAAATTGTGCGGAAGAGGTTTAACATAATAATGAACAATAAAGAAAAAAGGATATTTGCTTCAAAATCTGGTAAGATCTCGAAACAATGGGATATTTGCTCAAGTTAGACCTATAACTTGAACAATGGTTACCCATTCGCAAGACCTATTGCTCCTTGATCGAGTTAGAGTTCGATCTCGTCAAACTATAACCTATTTTTTGATCGATAACGCGTCGAACCGAGATAACAATTGCAAGGCAAAAGCTTCTGAATTTTTATTTAAAACTTGAATGAATAAAAAATAACAATACAACGACTCTATTTATAGTCCCCTTAGCACCGACTCCTACAAACACACGCCTAAAACTAATAAGAAACAGAAACCTAAGTATGGCTTTCCTAAAGATACAATAATTGTCTTGTTTTATTCTGACTGTAATTAGGAAATAAAATAACTAACCCTAAACTAATTAGGAAAGTTTTMACTTTCTGGTTTTAGGAAACCTTATTCAACTAGGATATTCTACTCCTAGTGTAAATAGGGAAATACTATACTACTCCTAACAGAATAATGCAAACACACGCCGTACCCTTCTGCGCGCCTAAGTAACACGCCTTAGTGCCGTGTGCTGTAATGTTGTGTTCTGTTGCTGTAGTTAATTCTTTGACATCTAACACAACCTCGTCATCTTCATTTGAGTCAAGCATTTTTGGATCATCCCCTCCCCCTTTGAAAGGAATTGTCCTCAATTCTTGAATACTGCCAGGGTCAAAACTGAACGATACAAGCAACCAAGTGTCTTGGATGACAAATACCAGCAACAAACTTGCATGTATACCCAAGCCACTGTCAGCGCCTAGTTTCTTCTTGGTCCTTGCTCTTAACTTCAGAATTCCCTTGTGCCAAATTAGCTTGTGCCTTCCACCCTTCCACCCACCATGCACAAAGCTTAAAAGTTTAACACGAACCATGTTGTCGAACAAACAAATCGAACAAGACGGTTCTTTCACAGCTGCAGCACTCCGTTCCGTTTGAAAATCACCCAAATAATAACTTGACTGATCTTATAAATTGGTAGATTCTAATGTCTCTTTCTCGTGATAGTCATCGAAAATAGGAGGCAATGCCGGATCAAACTTAACATTGTCCTCGTTGATGCTTTCAAATTCGAACACTCCTTCCATGTCTCTTCTTCTTTTTGTCTTTTTTTCTTTCAAATTTTTTTGTCGAATTAACAGTACCACGCACGTGAACAGTAACCTTTTTTTTTCATTATTTTTTTCCAACCGTCACGCCTTGAATAACAAATTACTAGAAACTTGTTCCTGAGATGTAAAACCGATTAACCCTCGAACTACCTGTTCGAGTTTAACCCTTGAACTCCAATCGCAATCAGAAATTCAACTAACA
>VHZZ01004306.1:39578-62001 GCA_009801015.1 Silene noctiflora | reverse complement strand
TTTTCACCCAAAAATACGATTAAACCGTAATTTATTTTAAACAACTTACTAAATTATTTTTAAAACTTAAATTCTAAATTGCGGGTGTTACAATTACCGATGGTTTGGTTACACCATCCCATGTTCCTACAAACGAGCAACTGGGCGACATTCTCACTAAAGCATTGAGAGTTCATCAATTCCATTTTCTTCTCGCCAAGTTGGGCAATCTGGACCTCCATGCTCCAACTTGAGGGGGGTATTAGGTGTACCATATCGTATCATATCAACCCGATATGATACCGATATTATACGATATTATTGTTGCTATGCTTCCAATATTCTTGCGATCCTAATTTGATATTATTGTTTGTTTCCTATTTATTGGGATCACACATTGTACTATATATTGCCATACGATTGAATGAAATAACAACAGAATATTCCTTCTGTTTTCACTTTCTCATCTTCTCAACAATATACAAGATTAGTGACCAAAGAAAGTAAAAAAACGGATACAAAAAAACTACCGAATATAACTCGTTATTAATTAACATCATTTTCGTACTATTTCCCAACAACACAAATACACAACTCATATTATGAAATATCGAGTTTTAAGTATTAAGTAACGGGTATAGACTCGAACACGGAGGGAGAGGGGGGTAGCTAGACAATAGTAGTCAAAGAGACTAAAGAAGGGGGGAAGTAGGAAGACCACGTAAACCAAATTTGGTCCGATCGTGTAATGTACGATTCCCAGTATTACACGACGCTCTTCTTCTTCTTCTATTATACTCTCCTTCTTCACTCCAATTATTTCAATTTCTACCAATTCTAACCAATTTCTGCGATAATTTTCGCACTTCAATCGTTGATCATATGTCCAACGCTGATTCTTCTCCGATGTTCGGCGAATTTTCTGACGGTATCGTCGACGTCGAAGATTTCATCTCTGTAATTTTTTCTACTCTCAATTTTGCGTATTTCGCCAATATTCCGAGTTAATTGGTTGAAATTGTTGTTATTTGTTGTGAATTGCGAGTTTTATTGATCAAAGTTGTGGTGATAGTAGAAAATGTGATTGTTTTTTTCTAGTTTTGTTGATTGAATGTGTTAGTAGTAGCACTAATTGTTGAATTAATTGTGTTTATTTTCGAGATAATTGATCGAAATTGCTATAAATGCGTGAATTGTGAGTTTTATTGATCAGACTTGTGGTGTTAGTAGAAAATGTGTTTGAGCTTTGAGTTTTGTTGATTCAAAGTGTTAGTATTGGCACTTGGCAGTAATAGACAACTAATAGTTGAAGTAGCCGTGTTCTTTTCCAGTTAAAATGATCGAAATTGTTAATAATTGTCCTGAATTGCGAGTTTTGTTGTTCAAAGTTATGGTGTTAGTAGAGAATTTGATTGTTTTTTTTGAGTTTTTTTGATTGAAAGTGTTAGTATTAGCAGTAACAGTTGAATTAGCTGTGTGTTTTTTTTTTCTTTTTTGAGTTTTATTGATTGAAATTGTGGTTTATAGCGGTAATAGTAGTTGTTGTAATTTCCAAGTTCAGATGATCAAAATTGTTGATGCTAATTGCTAATCATAGTAAAAATAGTTGTATAAGCTGTATTTTTTCGAGTTTTATTGATTGAAATCATGGTCTATAGCAGCAATAGTAGAAGTAGCTGTAATTTTGCGAGTTAAATTGGTCGAAATTGTTGTTTCTAGTGTCAATTTCTTCTATTTTCAGCATGTTGTTCTTTTTACTTGAGTTTAATATATGGCGGTAATTGATAGTTATTTTGTGATAAGTGAAAGTGAAGATTGCTTGTACAGAGCGGTAATCAAGCTTTTCGCCAAGYGAAATTTGAGGAGGTCAGTATAGTCAGCTTGATGTTTTTCAGAATTATTYGTGAATTCTARTTGCATATTTGCCTGTGAGATGTTGGTACTGGTGTTGATGATGATGTTGCCTCATTAATTCATGATACTTATTTAGGGACATTTTCTAATTACCTGAACTCGATTTTTGCCCATGATTTATGTTGCATGTGAAACTCTGATCATACTGCCGTATTGTTTTCGACTTAACTGAATGTGTTGCAGTTATTGCTTCTCTTCTTGATGTATGGGAAACTGTTGACAAAATCTTCCATATGTGTATTTGATTGTCCGTTGGTTCATTTTGAGCCTTCTGTGCAGTCATTGCAATAAGAATGGGACAGAAAAGTAGTAATTTGTGATTTGATTGGTAATGATGGGTTTGACAAAAGTTGAATTTTGTGGTTGAAGAGGAAGCCAATGATATATTGTCCTACTGATTGGGATAAGAAGCTGCAGCCTTTTGATTTATGAGTTTTGGTCTGTAGTGCGATCTTTATTGTGGCTTCTTATCTTCAGGTCTGAGATTCGTGGGTGTTTCTTAACCACTCTTTTACTATGTCATTCCTTTTGCCCCATTATTCCCATACTGCATGTTAGCTCTCTTTAAAATCCCCAAAGGTTATTGTTGTAAAATAATTACCATTGAAAAGATAAAGTTGTTTGCAAAAATAGTCCACCTCGTGTGCATGAGGTGTGCACCTTTGCTTCCTGCCTTGCGCCTCGTTGCCTTTATGCCCCTCACTCCCTCGTGTCTTTTAAAACTAATTTTGTCATTAATATAAAGATATTTGAGAAGGACGGACAAAATATTATTGGTTATTGATTTGAAATGTTTTCGCGTGATTGGCTATGTAGTTTGTATTAGGGAGCTTTCTAAGTTTTTTTGGACTGAAGCCCTGTTCTGTATGATTTCTTGTTTCAACAATCAAATTCTCATGTTTAGATTACCTTTTGTTGTTTGGTACATTCGTTATGTGGTCTGATCGACTTTTTGATGTTTAGGCAGTCAACTGCTATTCCAAAGCTATTACGATGAAACCGGGTGATCCTATTATTTTGAGCAATAGATGTGCTGCGTATATAAGGTAAGCTTGTGCTTCATTTTTTTCCCTTAGAAAAATAGTTGGGGGTTTTTCAGCTTATGATTTTGTATGCCTTTTGGTGCTTCCCTTGGTATACTTCTCAGGTTAAGCCAATCTTTGAAGAGTAGGCCACCTTCCACTTCTGAGTATAGCCCATTGTACGGACTTGATCCTACAACACATGCTGAAGTATGTTCGTCTTTTATCCTCCGTCATTATAGAGACATTGCTCTGTACCCTTATATGTGTGTTCTAATTTTGGGGTGCGATTTGAAGTTTGGACTATGATTTTAAATTTGATTAGTAGAGCTTTTACCAGAAGGAGACTCTTTGACCTTTGGTTATTAGTATTGACCAGTTTCTCCTTATTAGAATCCATATATGAAGGAAATAAGTTTATTTACTTTGCAAGAAGAGAGACGAGGGGGTTTGCAATATGGGAAGAGGAAGCCTTTGACTGTAAGGAATTTTCTTGTTTAGACTTTAGAGGCATTAAAGTAGAGCTGTACAATTTATTGTGTGTTATGCACAGTGAGTTAATGTGGGAGAGAAACAGGGAAAGAGGGATCCGTTGACTATGCTGTGCCCCTTGCTCTATGCATTATTGGCTCGGATAACTATTTGGATTAAAATCAATCTTCAATCCTTGTTTCTTGATATTTCAGATGGAATGATGTTACCCCATCTATCACTTGATAATATTTGAGCTGTAAAGTTCAGATACAGATTTTAAGGAGTTCTCGTTCTTAATAATAGCTGACATATTGGAGGCTAATTCTCATGTAAAGAAACATACTCAGAGTCACAAATGTTACAATAATGAGATGAAATTCCTCATTTGTCACTCACACCATGATACTTCCACTTGTCATCAGTGGCCATCCTATTGGTCGGTACAGCAATGAGCTGACCCTCTGGCTTGTCATTTGATCAATTACCTGCTTTTGTATGTATCTGGAAAATGGTAGCTTTGTTATTTACACATCCATGAATCTTGATTGAGTTTGCAGCTTGCTTTAAAAGATGCTGAGAAAGTCATGAGCTCCAGAAGCAATTCTGTAAGATCTTACATCTTACAAGCTGATGCTCTATTCTTGGTAAGTCAGTATATGTTGACAGCTAGTTATATGCCGTGCCCGGTTTTTCAAAAGTACTGGACTTTTTTCTCTGTTTTTTTTTTCTTTTTTTTGAGTGATTATAATTCAACCATCTCTTCTTGTCAACCTCACTAGTGCACTAGCTCTTAAATTTAAGCATTTCCAACTTCAATCTGTACTGTTGCGTGCCACATACTGCTTATTCATTCGACATTCTTATTTGCACCTGCATGGTCCTTGAAACCTCGAGTAAAGAACATATTGTCGTGGTCATCCTTTTTTTCTTTTCCTGATGTTGATTGCACTGTAATGAGCAGTTGGAAAAGTATGACCTGGCACGTGAGACTGTAATCTCCGGTCTTCATATTGATCCTCTTAGGTAATAGCCATTCCCTTTTCTCCATTCTGTCATCTAAGCATGTGTATCATTCTGCCAGATCCGTACATGTAAAAAGGTGAAAGGTTAAAGGTTACATTGTTTCTCTTCTTTCTTTTGCAGTGACTATTTACAATCTCTTCTACTGGTTTTGGAGAGGACAAGTACTGGTTTAGTGGGAGCAGGAGGCCGGGGAAAACCAGAACGTTCTGATGACTTCGATTGTACTCTTTGCTTGAAGCTTCTCTATGAGCCAGTAACAACACCATGCGGGCACTCATTTTGTCGTTCATGTCTATTCCAGTCAATGGACCGTAGTAAGATCTCCTCCTTGCTGCATAGTTGTACTACTTTTGATGTGTGGTTATGTGATGCTATTTTGGCCGTTTTATAAAGTGCAGGTAATAAATGTCCCCTTTGTCGTACTGTGCTATTTATAACACCTAGGACATGTGCTACCAGGTGTGTTTATACTGCTCATGTTATCTTTCAATCACTTCTGTTCTATGCTTATAGATTGAGACGAAGTCATGTTTTTGAAGATATAATATGTCAAAGTGTGATCTTTCTGATCATAATGCGTTGATGTTAGAAAGAGAAGGAACCTTCACAAAACTAATCTACAACATTTATTGTTTTGGGAAGTGCCATTATTTTTTTTTTTTCATCTCACGAACTACAGCTTAGCATATTTTTTTAGTAATTTCTTTATTTACCAGCTAAATGAAATGTATCACTCCCTGAGAGCAAATATATTGTTCCTATCTGTGGGCACAATAACTAAAGAGAAGCAATAACATTTGTTGGAAGATGTTGATTGAGAAAAGATATGGGTCACAAACAACAATGGCCAGTTGGCCACAAATAAGAGAAAAATTGGAAAGATTACGAGCGAGAACTATATACTTGGTCAGCCAAAATGAGAAAGTAGGAATTTTTTTGGGGTCTGGGACTCTAGGACTCCGGGAGTACTGAATATGCCCTTAACTATATCCAGACACAACAAAAAAAGTGTCATTTTTTTATGGTGGGATATTAGAAATTATGATTAAATGTAGTGATATAAGTGTGTAACAACAATATTATCTCAGTGCCTTTATATATAAGGCTCTCTCGTAAGAGGGTTCGGATTTACATTAGGTTGTCCTTGTGTAAGGTGTGATGATTCAATCAATGCGTTAGCAATTGTATCGACTAACCGCTTCCTTGCTTTGTGACATCATATTCCAAAGCTAAAGAATAGTGAGTCAGTCTTTTTCTGTCAGAAATGGAAAAAAGGTGGCTATGGATTTCTAAAAAAATTAGGGATTTTCTACGGGGTACTCTTGTGTTTTTTCAATTTCTATGTCATACTCTTCGGTTTTTGAAAACATCACTTGTATTATATTTTATAAATTGTTCATAAACACCCAAACTAATAAAATTTGAGGTTTGATAAAGAACATGTATTTAACATTGAGTAAACGGAATTGTGATAATAGTTTGACAAATTATTGCCAAAAAATCAATAGAAAGTTCATTAAGTGAACATTTAAAAATGATGGATTAGAGCTTTTTTTTTTTTTTAAATGTTTTAACAATGTTTAGGGGTACCATTGATGTTTTCAAAAGATGAGGGCTACCACCTAGAACTCAAAAGAAAAAACGAGGATACGACGTAGAAAAACCCAAAATATTATGTTAGGATGGCTCCATTTTCGTTTAGGAAACTACAATTGAGCATTTTGAGTCAACGATCATAAAGTTTGAGGACTGGCCTAGCAAAAGAGTAGCTGTTGCACCTATTAGGAAAACTAATATACTGTTTGAGTTGTATATTTTCTGAAGGTTAATCTCACTATGATATATTTGTCCTCTTGAACTGGTGCATTTTTAATATCATATCTGACATAATTTTCTTAAACTTCTCCAGTGTGACTCTTAACAATATTATACAGAAAAATTTTCCCGAGGAATTCGCTGAGAGGAAGTCGGAAAATGACAATTTGGTAAAGCTAGGCGCTGATTTGATGCCACTTTTTGTTATGGATGCAGTCCTACCTTGCCAGAAATTGGCTCTCAATATATTTGAACCTCGTTACAGGCTTATGGTGAGTTGGGGGTGCCTCTTTCTTTACATGTTTGATTTTATACTTTCTGCTTCTATTTCAGTTGAGCAGATAAAATGTATCTTTGTAGGAATTGGCCTTGCTTCTGTTGAATTTGCTGAATTGATTGCTGTGTAAGATATTTCATGAGTAGTTGTCTTATTAAACAGTAAACACTACGTACATATATTTGCCTGGGCAAGGCTGCAGGAAACTAGAAAAATGCTTTCGTATTAGATTCTTAAAAGCTTGGGTGTGTAGAACTCGTAACCTCTTTAAGGTTTATGCAATTCTGCGGCTTTGCTTCTGAACCTCTGAAATAGATATCCTAGAAGATTATATTGAGTATTTTTCGGACTTGTGAGTTGTCCTGTAGCGGTTACCATATTCAAAACTGTCTTAAGCTCCTGTAGATATGTATGATACATGTGTTGTGTTGTATATATCGGTTTATCCATTCAATAGTGGCTCAGAGAGATTTGTTAAGGTTTATAATATCTGAACTGTCTGTCGCTCGGACTTTGCTAGCATATCCTTACTATAAGTTTAAGTCTAAAAAACTTTGTATCATGTTGCATTTGTTCTGTTACAGAAAATTCTTGAAACTCATAAGTGCTATCTTGTGGAGATGTCGCTTAAATTCAATTAATATGCCTTTCTCATGAGATTTTATAATGAATGATGGACTAAATTGAATTTCAAGATGACAATTCTAGTTACAAGTTGCATGGTAGACTGTTAGTTGTAAACTATAGTTCTGTTGTTAGCATTCAATATTATACTGACTGTTTATCCTTTAGTCTTCGTACAGATTATCGTGGTTTTATATTCTTGTTGCTTGAACAACAGGTTAGGAGAATAATGGAAGGAAATCATCGGATGGGAATGGTAGATCATTGTTCCTCTTGTTTGTTTTGCCCTCTCAAATTGAGGATATACGTTTTCCATGCTCTTAAGCGTTTGATCAATGCTGTAGGTCACAATTGATTCTACTACGGGTCAGATAGCGGACTTTGCATGTGAAGTGGAGATAACAGAGTATGTACCAGTTTTAAAATCTTATTTATCTGAGATTGACTTGTGTTTAATGAGTTTTCCGTTGATTTTACTGCAGATGTGAGCCACTTCCTGATGGCCGCTTCTATATAGAGGTGTGTTGTGATACTGTAATCTTGAATGTTTGATGGATATGGTTTACATTTTGCTTTTTTTGTTAGCTAGCAGTTCTGCGACCGCATGAACATAGAGTTTCATGGGAGGCATGAATCAATTTTAAGATAGATCTATGAAGTGTTAGACATGATAAATATGGTTAATAGTTACTGATTGAGGTTAATTTATAAACTTATTAATTGCTAAAACTAGGGAGTAGGGATAAGTGTCAGCATTATTTTTAAAACCTATTATAGTGGTGAATATCGTTTGTTCATGCCAAATGTCAGCATGCTGAGATTTGCTGTACTGTCGCAGAGTGCCGCTACGGTTAGCCTAGGATCCTCCTCTCACTTTATCTGACTGATATATGTCCTTTTACTGTTTTATTCCCGAACTTGCTGCCTCTACATATTTTGCTGGCCTCTCTTGTTTTTCTTACTCCTGAAGAGTTTTCTTCGCAGTGTAAAAGATATAGTTTATTGAAAGAAGATGTTTCCCTCCTTTTTCCAGGTGGAAGGCCGCAGGAGATTCCGTATTCTTCAATCATGGGATCAAGACGGGTTAGTTGGATTTATCTCTGCCACGAGGTTTCTTTAGGTCCTGTGATTCGGTAATTTATCATACTCTGCGCAGGTATCGTGTTGCTGAAGTAGAGTGGGTACAGGATATACATCCTCAAGAAGGAACTAGGGAGCGAATAGATGTAAGTTGCAAGCCTAAAACGATAATGTCCTGTAGTAGTAGTAGTTGGTATATTTGGATCTACTGGGAGGGAGTACTAGCCATCATTCATTTTGTATTTGTGATATGTAGTAGTTATTTCTGAATTCCATCGTCTCCAATGGAGCCAAGAATTCACCATTCATTGGTTTTAGATTACAATGGCTTAAAGAGAAATGGCTTACTAAACGCCAACGGTTCTTTTATAGTGAAGTTGCTGCATCAGATGTGATTCATTGTTCATTTCTCATTTTGGGTCATTCAGAAACAGTTTCTTTGTGTTGTTAATACGGGGTAAGATTGTGTGCACCTGGCCTCCTCATGCACTCACATTTGTGTTAGCCTTTGAGGCATCTGTTAATTTTTGTTGTAGTAATTCTTTAGGCTTGGTCCAAACAGAATAATTAGGGCTTGCTGCTTTGTTAGGATTTATGATAATTTTAGATAAAAATACATACTGGCGGTAGCTTGATCAATGACCTTGTCTAGTTAGTCTGTGCCTGTATAACTAGTGTTAAGTGCTTTCTTTGTCATCTGTGTTTTTAAAGAGCTCGTATAAAACTTCTTAAATAATTCATCAAATCTACTTGAGGTAGGTCGCAGATGCGTGATTACCAAATTTAACGCCTGAAGCTTGCCTTGTCTTTTTGAGGTGTCAAGTTTGAAGGTGGAATTCGAACCTCGTACCACTCCTGTAAATTGAAATCTGATAGGGCTGAGAAGTTATTGTTGCTGCCAAGTGATTTATTGATTTAACTTTCTGGCCTTCACAGTTGCAGGAATTGACAAGTAATGCAGCAGAATTTGCCCGAACGTGGCTGATGAGGGCAAAAGAAGCAGCACAGCAAGGTGAAAGTCTAACTAACTATAATAGGCCTTTTTCTGAGCTACTTTTACTTTTGACTGAACCCTCTAGTAAAATGAAGTCAGTAGACAAAGATTTTACTTCTGTACAGGGAACATGTCTTGTTTCCTTTATTTCTTCTAAACATCTGTACAGCTTTTTTTTATAGAATATATTTTCAATAATAGTATGGATATAATAGTATAGGTCCATATATTTCAAAAAGAGAAAATAATATGTCCAAGTGATAGTATGAATTGAGAATCTTTTTTCTTTTCTTGTGAAAAAAATGAGTGGAATATTCAATTCCTCATGGATGTTGCTTATTTTTCCCTCAATAATAAACCTTTTTTTTCTGTAAAACCAAACAAGAGAATTTGTTTGGAACCTCTCATTTGGAGACTTAACGCTTGCGCTACATTGTTTCCAGATCGAAGACGGCTTGCTGAACTTCTTAATGTTGAAGCGATGATGCCGTCAGCAAACGATCCAGAGCGCTTCAGTTTCTGGGTATGCACCATCTTTTCCTTACTTCGCTTACCTGTTAACTGTTCTTAAAGTTTACTCACTTTTTTGCTTCAATTCTGGATTTTTTTATAGTTAACAACCCTAACAAGGAGGAGACCATCAGAAAGACTAGATCTTCTACGATTAGAAGATACAAAAGAGGTACTGAAATTGCAGTTGATGTTTTCCATTTTTTTCGCAAGTATGGTGGAAGAAAGTAAAATTATCTAACTAAACAGTATGCAATATTGACTTATTGTCGATGGTGATCTTTTTAGCTAGTATTCATTTTGATTATGTTAATTGACCATTTTATCATTGACACTGTTTTTATTTAGTGCTTCATTCTTTATCATTGGTGACCCATTTTACAACGAGAATTGGTATGTTTAGGGTCTTATGCTATAGATTTTGTTAAGTCGACTCTAATGTGTTGGTGGTGGTATTCTTTCATCACAGAGGATCGGGCGTGGGCTCATTTACCTTAGACAAGAAGAGCAGGGCTGTCGACTTCAATAGTATACTCGTAAACATAATTAAGAACTGTAATTATCTCCGGTGATAATGACGAGAATTCAACTTGATTTACTGCGTTTTTCAAGTGTTCAGCATTCTTTGATCCACATTATTTATACTTGGATCGCACAATTGAACTTAATTGTACCATATAATTGTAATATTGGTAATATGAAAACCTCTTGGACACTCATTTTCTTTACAGAATTTCATTCTTCTGTTTGCGCCTAACTTCTCTTCGCATCTCTGCCATATTCATTACGTCGTTTTTGGCTGTTTGCTAGTGTCTGTCGCCATATGGCCTTTAAACTTCACTGACGATTCTCCAGAGGAGACGATTAGTATGCTTTAAATGTAATAAGAAACTAGTTTAGATCTCGTGCAATATATGCACAGTATTTATAGAGTTTTACTTTTAGTGTACTCCGTATTATTTATGGATTTTAAATTGTCAGTTCACTTTTTTTCATGTTTCTCATCATTTTATTTTGATTTGAATAATTAAAATTAAAATCATAAAAAGTCCTGAAATGAGTATTTTTCACGGCAGAACAGTGATATTGATTCGTAAGTTAATCTTTTGATTTCAATTCGTTTACAAATACAAAGAATAATAATCACAAAAATAAAGTAACTATTTATTATCCTTCTTTTCCAATATTTGACTATCTATATTCTATAATCACACTTGTAACAGCCCTTAGGACCAAATAAACCAAAGAATCACAAACTGCATGCTGGAGCATCAAAGTTGGGAAAAATTATGAAGGCAATAGACAAGGGAGAGATGTATAGAGGGGAATTCACATTAACTAGAACAGGTTCTAGTCTCGGAATATTTCCGTTTTCTGCGATCTCCAAAGGTTTCCCATTCAGAACCGCGGTTTGGCTCCGCAGGGATCCATCTTTGGCCGTCAAATGATATTCTTCTCTGTGCAATTGCCCGTCTGAAGCTTTACTTCCTACCCAAGACACCGCCTTTTTTAGAGTTCGCGTGAAAGAACTTTCTTTCGGGATGACCTTGTTTGCTATCTGCAAGTCCTTTTCCATTGTGTCTTGCACTTTGACTAGAACACTTGTCTGGTTGCTAAGATTTATCAAAAGTACAGTTATACCTGCCTGTTGCAAGAAGAAACACCCGCGGGTTATAATTACACGATGTGATCTAAATTTCTTTGTTATGTCCCCGTCATATTACGTTTTCTTTGGTATTAGTTAAGTGGGACACTGAGTGCAACATTCAATTTACACCAAAAGAAACATTGCTCAAGGACTATTGGATGAGAGTATGAGACATACTAAAATGAAATGCGTAAACTATGTGACGAAACACGGGGATTACTGTGTATAAATGTGATGTCAAGCTGTCCACTGATAAAAATAGAGATTAAAACAGAAGCATAGAGCAATGACTAACCCTTCCTTTTGTACAATGGGCATACGAGCGTAGATAAGGCGAAGCAAGAATATTGACAGGAAGCACCTTGTGTCCCATCAACCGATTCCATAAAAGCGCCCTAAATTGAACAAATTGCTCCACTAGTGTCATTAACTCGCCACAATCGAAAGAGAAAGCTTAAGAAAAGTTTCATTGAATATCTCACCCATAATAATCTGGGTTCGGGGCAAATGTGCTTGTATTGAGGAGGCCGTAATTACCACCAATCAATGTCTGCCGGCAATACACCTTGGTATTGTATGTAGCAGCTAGTCCCAGCTGATCTAAGTACCTATATATCATAAGTAAACATATAACACATGCAGCGAAAATGAAGCAAATGTTCTAAGTTGGCAAAATCATGAAGGAGCAAGTATTCATGACCCTGTCAGAAACCCTTTAGCATTAAAAACACTCACGGCGGCTCCCTTTACATAGAAAATATCATATAATGCAGGAACTTACCAGAAGCTATTGACAAAGGTATCAGAAACTAGTTTGCCTCCGCTGTTGTAAGCACCACCGGACTCCCCAACCCAAGAACGAGTCCAAGGACCGGCTGTTTCTAATGTTTCATTAACATCACTGAAGGTTTCTGATATTTTACTCAGGAAATTAGGATCTAGCATCTTGCTCACTAGATTGGGATCATTACCTGTCATACACCATAAAAGAAACGCAGTGCACACAGTTTAGTTGCCAATTTTCTCTATTCACTCATATCCTAAAGCCCGAAAACAGTGTCGTTGGTTCCACTGGAAATTACAAAAATGTTCAGCTACGACGATTAGCATTTATGTTCACTATTCAAGAAGAATACTGAACACGGTAGACTGATTGATGGAGTTAAGAGATTCACTATTGGTTCAGATAGAACAAACTTACACACCTGCCCCGAGATTGTAAATATGATGAGTAACAGAATTAACTACTCCAGGCCCCGTACTCTTAAGGAGCTGAGTAAACCAATCCTTGTCAAAGAATCCTCCCGGGGCTAAAAGCAACGGTTTTGAGTGTGACTTCTTGTATAATTCGTTGATGATTCCATTTAGCTTTATCAGGTCTTTGGCATACTGTGCAGCATCAACCCTTGCACCAACTCCACTTCCACACAGTTCATTTCCTGAAAGAATTAAGCAGTTTAAAGTGTTAGCCTACTTAGATCGCTAACCCAACTGGACAATAAACAAAGATGTCACAAGAAGTTTACCAAATTCCCATGAATCAATCTGGTATCCCTTGGAGATTGTGTACTTGATGAAATCTTGTGCATTACTCGAGTCCCAAGGTCCCACCCAAGCGCCATTCTTGGACTTTCGCCTCCCGTAGAGTGCATTTATGCCAAAGGTTACAATTGCTCTACAAACATATGGTTCAGCAAACAGTAAACATAAAAACTTATATGAGAAAATGTCACGTGTATGACCGACCCATTAATTCTATAATTAAATTAGAAATACCCATAATCGAGTTGGTCTCACATTTGAGACTATCTCATACAAGACTACTTAACAAGTAGTTTGAGGAAGCCATTTTTTCGATAACATCCCTAATTGAGAGTCGGCACCTTACCCTGTCTTTTTAAAGAATTGATTAAGCATGTCCCAGCGGCCAATGTGCAGACATCCCCTCGAAAAGCCAAATAATCCATCAGATTGTTTCCAAAATGGATGACAAGGGAGCTTCAAACTCGGAACATCATAAAGGACTTGATCTTCCAGGGAACCTCCAAGCCTTAATCTCAAATTTCCGAAAGCTATAATCAACCAACCAACAGGAAAAAAAAATAAAGGCGTCAGTAGACATTGACAATGCCAACTCGGACCAATCACCTTTGGCTACCAAAGAAAGAAACTAAAATAACACTAGAAGTTAAGTTATACAAACCTTGCACCGCCTTTGCAAGAAGCGGATTAGATAAATTCTGCACACAGAAAAAACACCATCATTAACATTACTTCCACCACGACTATCAACCTAGACATGAAAAATGACATGCAGAAAAGCTTAAATTAGCAATCAGTTTAGTTGCTCGGCGAATTCATACCAGATTCATTATAGAAGAGTATCCCCATGGACAATCTTCGTAGTTACACTTGGTATGAGGCCACCAATCAATAGTGGCACACACATAATTCTCATTAGTGTGAGCAATAGCTAAGCTTCCATCAATTCCCAACGCAGCTTCCGCGATTTCTTGAGCCAAAATAGACGGGATACAAGCGAACAGTAAGCAGAAAAGGAGCCGGCTTTCCATGAGTTCAGCAAAGAGCTTACGAAATTCTTTACGAGTTGCACGAAAAGAATCACAATTTCTGCATTGTTATATATACAAATGTAAAATATTAGAGTCAGAATAGATACATTTCATGGTAGATTGACAGCTTGATATACAGATATGAATTAAGAGAATGTATCAAAATGAAAGCTTTATTTTTCTTTTTGTGGAAATTTGTTCAGAGTTCAGACTACAAACAAGGAAAGGTATCATGAAAAGGTAAGCTGTATTCTATCCAATTTTTCATCCAACTGAAATAAACTAAAAAATATAAAAATTTATATAAATCAATCATTCATGTCACAAACAATCAGTGAAATTAACTAACAAAACCCATTTTTTCATCATTTAAATATAAGAAACCCGCGATTTTTAGTAATTATAATTCACAATAAAAACTACTCCATGCCTCAAGAATACCAAAATGCAATTATACCGAAAATACAATACTAGTATCATTATCAATGGCGGAACGAGAATTTAAAGTTAAGAACCATTGTTTACCTTGCTAGCCCCCTTAGTTACGCCACTGATGATTACAAGTACATAACAAGAAAAAGGAAAGAGATAGAAACTAATAATTCTAATATAAAAATTCAAGCATAGTTTATCTTAAAGAACAAACATAAGTACATAACACACAAATAAACAAATCCATGCGAGTTTGGCCTAAAGCCGACAATATCATACTAATATGACAGAGTGGTAAAAGGCGGCAGTCCCAAGTCCCAAGAAACTGACACGGAATTAAAGAAATAAGAATGTTTTTACCATAGCTTCAGCAAAAAGTTACTGCAAACAGTATAAATTGCACTCTGTATACTATTACTAATGATTATAACAAAAAAAAATGAGATTAACCCATTTCAATTTAACACAATTTTAAGAAAACCCAGACGATAATTATGATCAAAACTAATGAAAAACCCACCAGTTCATCAGTTCATCATTGCTCTGCATCAAAAGTACAGTATTTTCTTGAATAAAAAGCATAAAAATGGAAGATTTTTTTTTATTTGTTGAACAAAAAAAAAAGCAAGAGAAGATAATATAGATAAAGTAGTAAAATAGATCTGGTGATGAAGAGTAAAGAGCAGCTGAAAATGAAATGAGTTGGGTGGAAGTGGTTGTACTTGTTACTTGTTGTTTTGGGCAGCTGTTGTTGTTATGTTCATATCTTGTGATCAGCAAGTTTTGGTGCAATTTTTGTGTCTGCTTTTGCCTTTTGTATTCTTCTTTACTTGTACCAGTATCAATTAAGTCATTTGTTTTTATCTACATTCTTTACATAATTTTACTAAATTAATATCGATATAAAGTCGGTATATGTTTACGCATGCTCTTTACACAAAGTTCTTCAAAAAGAACGTTGTTTGTTATGGAATGGTCACTTATATTGTTATATACTTGTAATGGCTCATGCATTTCATTTATTACTCGTATTTTTAAATGTGGTATATAAGATATCGTATGATAAAACCATAATTATCATAATAAATAGTCTAATTAATGATGTTGAAATAGACATTTCGTATGAAAAGTGAAATATGTATATATATAAATATGTATCGTCTCGTGTTCATAGCCTTGTCAATGATTGAGTAGAGAATATACTCCGTATATAACTATTTCTAGAAATGATAAATTATAGGGGTGATATAGTTCTATAGGGTAAATGTGATTCATCGAATTATTATTGAATCACATGTATTCTGTTACTAAATTACGAGTCATGTTTTTATTCATCTCTCCTATTTAATATTTTGATTGATGAGTTAATTAGTTAATGTGTCTTCACGATAATTAACTAAAGTTTTTAATTGAAGATGAATAAATGACACTATGTGACTAGTTATATTTTCCTTTTCACAAATACTTGTGTGAGGCGCCAAGATCGTTTACAAGTTATATTTTGGTGGTTTAAGAATAATTGATTTTACTAAGAAAGTAAAAGGCTCAAGCCGAATATTTTGGTATTGCTTTTTTGGGGAGGAATGTCTGAAAGAAGAGTAGATTAGGTAAGTAAGCCAAAAGAAGGAATACTTAATTACCACTTGAAGATTCAAGTGAGATTCGACATTGTTTTTCATATAAAAAGTCTTGTGTAGGTCCACTCTACTGTATGGGTATCACTGTATCTGTGTATATATGGTGAAAGTCCGTTTTAGTATAGACGGCTACTATTCGTCCTAAATTACGTTTTTCATTTTTTATGTTTTTCTCCAACCTACCTTATAATATGTCACTCATTGTTAATAAATTAATAACCATTATTAGTAAATAACTTCATAACGAATTAAACACATTCCAATCTAACCTGGATCTAAAATACTTCGAACCAACCCAACCAAAAGCTTACAAATCTGAATGATCAAACTCGAACTAATCCAACTCGCACCAAAACCAATTGACTCGCTTGTCAAGGTCTAGGTGTAGTTGTAGACTTGTAGGCAATTAGACATTACCATGTAGACAACACAAAGTACTCTAATTAGGGCAACAATTCAACAATGAGGATTATTATTAAGCTTCTCCTTTTACCTCACACAATTGATTAATCTAATATATATTGGGTAGGGTGGAACTTGGAAGGCAAGTGAAAGAGCCAAAAGATATACGGTATAGAAGTAATATTTTAAGCGTTTATTAGAGGAGAAGGTAGAAAAGAATAAGCATCCTGATTCACAATTGGCAATTTGGCATCACCAAATTGTGGAAAATCTAACATGCATTTTCTCATTTCCAAAGCTCTTCACTCTATTCTCCCCTTTGTATCCCAGAAAAAACCCCTTACCTACCACTAACTATGGCATTTTCAGGTGTTCCTCAATTTTCCCCTTTATTGTAACCATTTCCTCAATTACCCATTTCCCCATTTCTTCATAATCTTATGTATTTTCACTTTAATTCATCATTTTTTATAGAAAAGATCATCCCTTTTTTCCTCCTTTCACTTCCTATGTAATTCTAAATTCTAATCATCAAAGATTTCACCTTTTCATCAAAATCACCATTGTTTTTGATTGTTTTGGGGCATTTTTATCGGGCATTTAGTTTGGCAACTGATATGCATAAAGGGTTTTGCTTGTGAATAAAAAATACAATATTTTTAGGGCAAAATTGATATATAATTCTTTGTTTTTAATCTTGTATATGCATCTGTCTGAAAAGGAATTAGGGTTTTGTTTCAAATTGTGATGGATGCCACAGTTGTAGGAGATGAGGATGATCAGGGTTCAGGATGGTTTCAAGTCAAAAAAGTACACCTTCTTTCTTTGTTTTGCTTTCAATTCTTAGTTTATGGTTTTGCTCTTAGATAATCCTCAAGTTTTAAAATCGCTTTGTTCGGATCATTTGTTTACCTTTTTTATTCTTTGTGACTGGTTTTTATTCAGAGGTAACAAATGATTGGGACGGAGGGAATGCTTGGAATTTGTATGATTCTGAAATCAACCAATATGAAGTATGAAGTTTTGTTAGGTGTGTATGTATTGGAGGGTTAGTAAGGATGGTTTCATGAGATTATGTTTGAATTTCAGAATTTGGTTGGTTTCGTGAGTTCTCAGGCTTTTTTTTTACTAGGGTTTAACCCAATTTACTGAAGTTTATTGGTTGAGACTGAATGTTAAAATTTAATATTGTTAGAGAAGTAACTTTCCATTTGCTTGATGAACATGGTGCGGGATTGGTTTTGAGACGGTAGGCTACTCTTCTGTGCTTATTTGCATTGGATGTAGGTATATCTTGATCTTGTGTATCGGTTTCTGCATAGTAGACATGTAGTGCACTAATTTAAGTTGTTGCCAAATATTAAGGCTTATGCTTTGAGGGATGGATTTGAGGTTTCGAATATTGATTTTGGCTCACTTAGAGTAGACAAGGAGGGTATGATGGCTAATGAAGCGGAGGGAAGGAAAGGGGAGGGAGAATGTAGCTATGCCGTTTTACTTCCGCATCTCTTCTATGTTGGAGGATTGTAATTTATCGTGGATGGAGGCAAATGAATCTCCTCATTTACTTCGCCTTTCCCCTCAACCCAACTTACTATCTAAACAATAGATTAAGTTTTCCCTGCCTGCACGTTGCTGTATTTTGTAGGCTTTACATGTTGTATTGCTAAGACACTCTTTGCTGTGCTCTTTTCCTTGACTACTGTTTTGTAGAACTATTTTGCTTCATATATGATTTACTTTTATATTTTGATATATGATATCTTTCGTGTTTACCTCTTGTTGTTCTGGCTTTGTATTCACCTCCAGAAGCACAGAAGTAGCTCAAAGTTCTCTATTCGAAATTGGGTTGGGGGATCTTCAAAACAGCAAGCAAGTGGAAAAGGTAGGAATGTAGATAATAAGAACCAAACCCATGTTTCCAAACCAGGGAAAGATGGTGTTCAGAAGAGCCTAGAAGGGCATCTTACTTCTATGGAGGATGGGAAAGATGAGTGTTGCCATGATAAGAGTGTTGATGACGAAAATGGATTTGTAAAGCCAGCTCCTTTAAATGTCATAGCTACTACTGAAAATACCTCTGTGGTAACAGAAAGTTTATTTGTGAAGAAGCCTGATATCGTGCACAAAATCAAGTGGGGCGATCTAGAGGATGATGTGCTTGCCCCAGAGAGCTGCAGCTCGGCTGTTTCCGAAATTAGATTTGGCGAAATTGGAGATGATGATTTGGCAAAGTGTGAGACCTCTAGGAATATGTCGGACTTGATTGCATGTAATTCAGCAAATGATTGCCCTTCTGTTAGCAAAGAAATTCTCGAGGTCTGTGATGCAGCTAGTGAGGCTCGCCCTAATATGGTAAGGCCTGTCGAAGATTCTCTCGAGGAGAACTGTAAAGAAGTGAGTGAAGTAGCTTCAGTTAATATGGGGATACCATCAAGTACTAGTAATGTAGTTAACGATACAAATAACCATTTGGACAGCAAGGATTTAGCCAATGAGGATGTTGACCCACTTAATAAAGATCTTTGCTCTTTTGAAATATCAGCTCACGAGTTTCCATGTTCATCTACTGTAACTGTTGCCGATGATGAAGCCGAAGTGATAATTACCGAAGATACCAAGGTTGCACCATCTGATCAGTGTCTTCCAGAAGCTTGTAGAACCTCCAACTGTGAAATTGGAGACAATAAAAGTTTACTTAGTGTTACATCTAAAGATAGTTTATTGAGTGCACCATTGATGAACACGGTTGGAGAGCGAGAAGGAGAAAGTAAAGAAAGGTTTAGAGAGCGGCTTTGGTCTTTCCTCTTTGAGAATCTTAACAGGGCTGTCGATGAGCTGTACCTTCTGTGTGAATTAGAATGTGACTTTGAGCAGGTTAAAGAGGCAATTCTTGTTCTCCAAGAAGCGGAGTCTGATTTCCGAGAGCTAAATGTCAGGGTAGAGGATTTTGATAAAATGAAGAAAACCTCATCTCAATCTACGGGTGGTGCATGTATGAGTATGAAGGGCGACCATAGAAGACCTCATGCACTCTCTTGGGAGGTGAGTTTTTTTTAACTCTATGACCAAACATGACCTTGCTTCTTCATCTCCTTTAAAGGGTTAACTCTATGACCAAACACTACTTCTTCATCCTCCCTTTACCACCCCTTTATATCTTTCCTTCACAATCATCATTTCCCCCTCATTTTCTCCTTTGTTATCCCTTTTAACAATTCCTACAATCCAAGAGAGCCTTTAACATGTTACTTTGTAGAAGTCTTCTCTTTGTGATTGTTATGTTCTTTGTTTCTTGGTACAGGTACGCAGAATGACTACTTCGCCCCATAGAGCAGAAATATTGTCCTCATCGCTAGAGGCTTTTAAGAAGGTTCAGGAAGAGAGGGCCAAAGAGCGCGCAGTTGGCGAAGGGAATGTGAAATGTACTCAAATCCTTGCTTGTCCATCTGTAACTTTGGATTCACACAATAGGTCAATAATCTCTGAAACATCTGAACCCAGATCGAAGTTAAGAAGGAAGAGTGTTGCGGGGGACGCTGCTTCTGTGAATATAAGCCGGGAAAGAAGAGTTTCAGATTGCGGAAGATCTAGCAAAATGTCAGTACAAAGTGGTCGTCTTTCTTCAACTCTTGATCCGAATGCTTCCATAAATACAAGCCAGGATCGGAGAGGTACAGATTCCAGAAGGTCTAGCAAAACATCGGTACAAAATGGCCGTCTTTCTCCGCCAAGTTCTTCTGATCGAATCACAAATAAGCTTCCTCCTGGAATTAATTCTACTGCTCCGCTAGGTGGCAGAGTTAGGCAAGAACAACTAGGATCTTCAACTGAAATGGAGAAACACAATGGGGCCAGTGAGAAGGAGAGGGGTAGGAGGAAATCACAATCCTGGAGACCATCAGATGCATGGAAGGAGAAACGAAATTGGGAGGAAATACTTGCATCTCCGTGTCGTCTTTCTTCTCGCCTGTCATATTCTCCTTGCATGAGCAGGAAAAGTGCTGAACGTGCAAGAATTTTGCATGATAAACTAATGTCCCCTGAGAAGAAAAAAAAGACTGCCTTAGATTTGAAGAAAGAGGCCGCAGAGAAGCATGCACGTGCGACGAGAATCAGAAACGAGTTGGAGAGTGAAAGAATCCAGAAGCTTCAACGTACGTCCGAGAAACTGAACCGTGTGAGTGAGCGACAAGCTGTTCGCAGTATGAAGTTGAAAGAGGGCATGTATGCTCGTCATCAGCAAAGTGAATCAAGACATGAAGCTTATTTAGCCAAGGTTGTGAAAAGAGCTGGTGATGAAACTAACAAAGTCAATGAGGTTCGCTTTATAACGTCTTTGAATGAGGAGAACAAGAAGTTTATTTTGCGCCAGAAACTTCACGATTCTGAGTTGAGAAGGGCTGAAAAGATACAAGTGTTGAAAACTAAACAGAAAGAAGACGTGGCTAGGGAAGAAGCTGTCATGGAACGAAGGAAGCTCATTGAGGCAGAGAAGTTGCAACGACTGGCGGAAATACAGAGGAGAAAAGAAGAGGCCCAACTGAGGAGAGAAGAAGAAAGAAAGGCGTCAAGTGCAGCTAGAGAAGCAAGGGCTATAGAGCAACAACGGAGAAAGGAAGAGAGGGCTAAAGCCCAACAAGAAGAAGCTGAACTACTAGCTCAAAGATTGGCGGAGAGACTCCGAGAAAGTGAACAGCGCCGGAAGGTTTACCTCGAGCAAATACGAGAGAGAGCTTCCATGGATTTTAGAGATCAATCATCTCCTTTCATGCGCCGTGTGGTTAATAAGGAGGGTCAAGGAAGAACCACGTCACCTGGCAATGTTGATGATAGTCAAGAAAACCCTCCTATTGGTTCAGTGAATTCTAGTACTGGGATTCATCAGTCTCTGAAACGAAGGATAAAGAAAATCAGACAGAGGCTAATGGCTCTGAAGCATGAGCATCCTGATATTCCGGCTACCGAAAATAGTGGCATTGGATATAGAACTAGCATGGCGACTGCTAGAGCGAAAATTGGGAGATGGGTACAAGAACTGCAGAGACTTCGGCAGGAAAGAAAGGAAGGAGCAGCAAGTATTGATCTCATAGTTGCAGAAATGATCAAGGTATTATTGATGGAAATGATTTACTATTTGATTCAGTGATTTCAATATTACCTATCCCTTTTTACGTGTTGGTTTGATGGTTGAGTAGAATTAAACCAATGAGTGTATAGTTAACAGGAAGGTTAACTGTATTCATAGGAGAAGATTACAAAAATCATACAAGTAAAATTTGATGGGTGCCAAGTTAAGTGGTCCGGAGTTGTCGAAAATTAATTTATAGTTTCGACTTTCGAGTTTTCTGACTTGTGCTTTCCACGAAATATCATTCCTTGCTCTGCATGGAGTATAATAGGAATTTAAAGAATAATCAAAATAAGCAAAAGATACACGGAGTACTTTTTAAAATAGATTTGGTGATAATTTCTTTTACCTGTTGTCATCATATAGTGGTTTCTTCTTGAGGTAAGAGATGTAAAAGAACACTTAAACAATATGCAAGGCTCTATCCATCGCCGGTTAAGCTAAATGATTAGTTGTTATCTGCTTTGAGATATAGCAGACTAAATCAAAATGATTCTTAAACCTTTCTGGGCTTCTATTTCTCATGCAGTGGATGGCTATCCCTTTTTTGGTTGAGGGAAGCAACCTATGTATTAGTGTAGGGAAATTCTTGTATGCTGTACACTCTTTTCACTACTTGGATGGGGAGCTTCTTTAGATGTCTCTAATCTCTTTGCAGGCGTTTAAGATGTCTCTAATCTCTTTGCAGGCCAAATGAATAGGAAATTACAAAGTTGACAATTCATATCTGTTAGTTTTCTAGTTTTTTTTTTTTTTAATATAAATTGTAAAGTCAAGTTCTAAGTGTACGTTTTTTTTTTTTTTTTCAATCTCTCAGTTTTTGGAAGGAAAGGAGCTGGAACTGCTAGTGTCTCGAAGGGCTGGTCTACTTGATTTCATCTCATCTGC
>VHZZ01004306.1:5710-38100 GCA_009801015.1 Silene noctiflora | reverse complement strand
TGGAGTGACGGAGGTCATGGTGGGGGTGGGATTTCGTACTTACCCCATTAAGGGGGTAATAGTTATGTAGCTTTCCCCTAGGGCAATGCATTAGCTCGAAATGAAATTGATATTTGCCTCTGCCCTTCTGCCTCGCTCCACCAATAACACCTCCCCCTTCCTTCCCATTGTTATGACCTCTATTCCTTAACAATTAACCCCTTAGTCCGTAAATCCAATTAATCCTTGAGTGTTTATGCAACATTGAAACTTGTTTGAATAGCTATAAAACACTTTCGTCTTTAGAGGTAGGTTGGTTGCAGTTGGTTACATACCTATATTTCATTTGTGCCTGTGTTGCGTTTTAGTTGGCGAGAATGAAACCTCATAGTCAGTATCTGTATATTGCAGGGCTCATATGTGCTCCCGTCAAACTTTGAGGAAGTAGCAACTGGTGTATTGAAAGTCTTGAACAACTTGGCTTTGATGGACATCACTTTCATGCAACAAATTCTTGTAAGCGCATCAACCCTTAATACATTCTATGGAAGCTGTAGGCCCCTGGAGCATATTACGATAACTGCGTTATTCACATCTCTGTTCTATGTAGTTTTATAATGCCATGGTGCATATAGTGATATTTGGATCTTACTATTGATATATTTCAACATTACCATTAACGCGTTAAATGTTCCCGCCTATGGTGGGACAAGCTGAGGTCACTGGTACGAATGTACATAGTCGATAGTCTTACTGTGTGTTAACCCAACACAAGAAGTCGTTAAATTGTGTTGAAAGTTGCAGTGGTTGACTG
Source organism: Silene noctiflora (assembly GCA_009801015.1). Taxonomy (NCBI): domain Eukaryota; kingdom Viridiplantae; phylum Streptophyta; class Magnoliopsida; order Caryophyllales; family Caryophyllaceae; genus Silene; species Silene noctiflora. The sequence continues at coordinate 37,307 of VHZZ01004306.1, read as the reverse complement.
CTTGACTGTTACTTTATAATATAAGAGAGGCAGACGCTTAAATGAGCTATTTGCTTTATTCCATCATATTCCATTGCCGTAAGAATAGTGAGACATTTGCTTTATTACATACTATTGAAATACTATGCAGGCAAGGCTAGACCTGAAAATGGAATTTTTCCATATCATGAGCTTCCTGCTAACCCATTGTACCAACAGTTGGAAAGTAGCAAGCGATCAGGTAATTGTGTAACGCTTTTATTTTACACATATATCTAAAGTTCTTTGGATAAGTCATTTCTACCTTTCGAAATCATGAAACGCAACAAATCCGGAAAAAAGATAACTATGGTTGTTTATGTGATAACGTATCCAGCCATTCTAATTTGTCTTCCTACTTCCTCCAAAAAAGCATTAAACCTTTAAAAATTACCGTTGGGGATTTACGTGATTACTACGGACCCTTATTGCAATATGTTGAATTTTTCAGGTGGGTCTGCTTCTGCTTGAATCTTTGTTGCTTCTTGGGTACTTCTCCTTACTTCACCCTGGTAATCAAGCTGTTCTTCGATGGGGAAACAGTCCAACAATCCTTCACAAAGTCAGTTTATCATTCTAACATTCTTTAGTTTATAATTCCGGCACGAACTATTTTGACAGTGAATCCTTCTACCTCAGGTTTGTGATTTACCATTCGCCTTCTTTAGCGACCCCGAGCTAATGCCGATTCTGGCTGGAACCCTCGTTGCTGCTTGTTTCGGGTGTGAACAGAACAAAGACGTAGTCCAGCAGGAACTTAGTCCAGATATGATTCTTTCCCTGGTCAAGTCTGCCCGGACAAGTTTGCCACCAGTTCAATCCACTTCCCCTACCGACAACCTTTTGCCAGAAGATTCTGGTCAACTGCCAGAAATTCCCGTGAAACCAATCCGTTCAACCACGAGAAATTCCCGTCTTTTGACGGGCAGGAGCGGTGCTGGCATTACCAAAAATAGCAAGTTGCGGAATCCTAAAGATGGGAAGGCTAGTAAAATTTCGGAAGATGCCACGACAAAGCCGAAATTGGATGCCACATCAGAAGCTCATGTTACTCCACCCTTGTATGCTAGATTTCCTGAAAGCTTCATTGAAAGAGCAGAGAAATTCTTTTCAATGGACCCCACCTGTGGTGAATATGATGGACAAGTCTAATGTCCATCGTCAGCTTATCTAAGCGTGAGTCTCGACAATTCACGGGTCGACCTGAGCCTCACGACGCAACGCAAAAAAAGACGGAAAATAAGAGACCACACAGGAAGATGATATATGTACACTAGAGTTTTCTGTTTGTATTTAGAAAGTCGCAGCAGCCTGTAACGGTTTTTCTAACGTGTGCCCTTAGGATAAACATAAAACACATGTATAACAAAAGATTCATCAATAACATGTCATGAGAAATTAAAGTATTCCAAGGGCATACGTTTGAAAAACCATATTTATAAAAAGGGCAGAAGCTGCTGTTCAAGACCAGAAACACATTTTTATGAAGCTCATTTTTCTCTCTACAGTCCGATTTATGGACTATACTTCCTCCGTTCTATTGTTTTCTTCGCAGTTCTCTAAACTTAAGGTGGAAGAAACCCATGTAAAACCGAGGGAGTATTCAAAAGCAAGATAATAACATTATGGGGGAAGAAAAGGCACGGAACTTAAATCGCAACTCTTTGCCCGTTGATCCGAGTGCTAAGACCTTATGTGAAGTAAAGTGCACAACATTAAAATAAACTTGCTAAAGAATAGGATGAGAGCAGAGAAAAGATGCCTTCCTTTCCTCATCTCCATTACTCTAAACTTCCAAGATTTGCAAATGCAAAGTATATTTTCGTACATTTCTTGTATATATGTACATAATGCTATCTTCAACCTCTGGTTATTAAGGATACTGTTTCGTAATCGTAATAATATATGTTTTCCTAAACTTATTATAAATATTTAGTTTGTATTAACTTATTTCTTATACTTCTTTCGTTTTCTTTGATGGTCTTGGATTCTTGTCAAACTTCCTATTTGTGACGGTATATCAACTTACTAGTTTGGCTACCAAGGATATGGACCAGCAGATCAGGCAAAAGCGTAGGTAATCTTTCTATTATGCGTGTTTTGAGGATACTTAACAGATTCAAGGCATATTCTAACGCGCTTCTCCCTCGTTTAACGTTGTTTACATTCTACGAAAATATAATTAACGTGGTATTTGTATATCAGAGTGAGTTTTTCAGATATAGCACCAGGGAGAAATGAAGAGTACACAAGACTTAAAAATGTAACAAAATCAGAATCCTTTAGAGGTATATTTGCAATTAATTAATTGAATTTAATTATGATAAATATTAGACTAATCATTCTCTAATTTAAATTAGTTTAATGAATTAGATGAAAGGGACATAAAATTAAGAAGGGATGACTTGATCAATGGCAAGGAAAATGAAGAATATGCTACTAGCATTGCAGCAGCAGCCTATGCAGTATACTCCCTAGAAGAAACTCGAGCCGAATTCGAGAGAAGGATGGTTGAGAGTTTTAGAGAAGATCCTTCATCAATCACTAACACTAACCAGGATCAAGAAAACCCTATTGACCTCCCAGTCCCACAGTTTGGAGGGCTATCGAGGCGGTCGACTATAATCGAGAGAAATGATGTTGGTAAGGCTCGAACCTTTGACTCAACATTTTTAAACAGAGAATATTACGACATTTTCAATATATCTCAAAATATACGTGTAAATATTACGAAATGTTTGTCATAAGTTTAAATTTGTTGATGGATCATAGTATTAGATGGAGGCCCAATACGGAGGAGTACTACAAGACCAATTGAAATATCAGGCCCACGAGAAAGAGTTAGTTCACCAACCATGGGAACTAATAAAGCAGATGCATGGGAGAAAGCTCGTTTAGCAAAGATTAATAAGTGGTTCGTTATTATATTTTACGTAATTGTATAAATGTTCAAGCTCATGTACTCAATTCGAGTGTAAAATTGGACTAGCTAAACTAGTTAACTTGTTACACCGCGTCATATGTGAACAACTTAATGTGAAATTACATAGAATTAACTAGACTTGTCGCAATTAGCTGGCATGACTTGAAAGACATGACCCGACTCAAACACCGAGCCTAGCAACTTAATGATAAATTGACTATAATAAGTTCATAACCCATGCAATTAAGGTATGAGAAGATGAATACGAAGATCAAAGAATGGGAGAAAGAGAAGAAGAAGAGAGCTAGTCTTGATATGGAAAGAAGAAAGGTGATTTCATTCTAATTCATGAAATCCTCTACCTCATCTGGTTCTTTACGTGTTTTTTTAAATATTCCTCACAAATGAATAAAAACGTATTTTAAACTTGAAATGTTTGTTAGATAATCCTAATATAATTCCTAATGTATGAACGTATGCATGTATTAAAAGTGTAGGCGGAGATAGAGAGATTAAAGAGATTGAACTTAAGTCATTATCAAAATAAAATAGATAGGATTGAAGATATAGCAGGAGGAGCAAAGAAACAAGTTGAGGAAAAGAAGATAAAACAAGAAAGGTTTGCTAAACAAAAGGCTAGGAAAATCAGAACAACTGGCAGAGTTCCTCTACAATGTTTTTGCTTTGAATATTAACCTATATATATATAGTATATTTTAAGTCAATTGGGTAATTTGTTTGATCGTTTTGTAGAATACTAAAACAAAATTTGTCATCAAATGTTGGACAACTCGCATACACAGTGATAATCGAATATTCTAAATTGTAATATAGATGTATATATATGTCCTTGTAACCTTGTCTATACTCTTCCTAGTTCCAACAAAGACTCATCAAAGAGCCTACACTATCAAATAGTAACAACTATTTAATTTATAGAACAAACATCCCTAAACAATTAGCTATGCAAACAAGAGTACATACATGCATGTATTTGAAAATGTAAAGGTAACAAAAAGAACAAATTATTGTATATTGTAATGCAAAAATTCTCATTGTAGACGGACACTATCTGTCTCTCACAAAATATAAGTGGATAGTGCAAGTGGGTGGGAAATGAATTCCCCCACTTGCCCTGCCACTCCACTATCCGTCTTTAATTTTAGACGGATAGTGGTCGTATACAATGAGACGGGATGATGGTAATGAAGGTATTATTACATTCAACATTATAAGTACGCAAATTTTTATTTCAGACGAGCTGTTTCCCGTCTGAAATAAAACGGACAAAATGTTGTCATTTTTTAATAAAATGTAATCATGTAATGACAAAATATTATAACTAGAGTTGTCACATTTTACCCTGAAAATGATGTGAAAAATAACGGTAATATGTTATCATAAAATAACAACATTTTATTGTAAAATGACAACATATCATCCATCTTAATTTCCCGTCTGAAATAAGACTTCAGACGCGGTCTTATAAGTAAAATAGGTAGGTCCAAATAGGTAAGTAAGTTGCATAACAATGTGACATAAATAAATACAAATAAATTGAAAGGAAAGTCTTACTATTGGCCAACTAAAGAATTGACACTTTGAAAGGACTGTGGGTTATGTAATGCTTTTTTTTATTAGTAAAATGTCACTATATATGTGCCATTATTATTGTGTGCCCTAGCATTTGACCTTATTGCAAACATCACCTCATATATTTGACTATATACTTTAAAAAAAAAAATGGCATGACAATAACAACGTCAATAATTAAAGTAATTGTATTAGAAACACAAATAGTGAATAACGTAATAATTTAACCATATGGGTAGTAAAAATAACAATAATAACGGGAGAAAATAGTAAAATTAACGGTAATAACATTGAGAGTAGTAACAGGAGTAATGGATATATCTCATAATTTGGTTGATAAACTTTATACTCATATTAAATAATCATGATTTTAAGAAATACTTCCTCCGTCCCAATCAATTGTTATCCTTTGGTTTTGGCACAAAGACCAAGAAAAGGGAAAAGAGTCAATTATAAGATGACAAGTAGACCAAAATGATCAAATTGATTATCAAATGCAATCCTAAAATAAAAAGAATAACAATTGACCGAGACACCTCGAAATGAAAAATAACAACAAATGACCGGGATAGAGGGAGTATCAAACAAAGCATACTCCCTCCGTCCTAGTCATATGTTGTCTTATTTCATTTTGGGGTGTCTCGGTCAATTGTTGTTCTTTCTATTCTAGGATTGCATTTAATGAACAATTTGATCCTTCACACTCAATTTAATTCACTTGTCATCTTATAATTGACCTTCTTCCCTTTTCTTAGTCTTTGTATCAAATCAAGGATAACAATTGACCGGAACAGAGGAAATATTATAAATCATAATATATTAATCAAAACAAGTCCACGCAATTACATTTCATATAAAATTTAAATAGTAAATTTAAGTAGTTTAGGCAAATCCGAAAACCAACGCCAATAATATTCAAAATATGAGAAAAAAGTGGAATGGTGATTGATTGCATAATTGTGAGTCGGTAGACACGACCGGCATATTGATGATCGAAGCAGTAAGGGAGGGAGTAAGGGTACATCATACATGTATGATTTAGTCAGAAATTAAATGTTGCTCTAAACGCCCAATAGAATGATTGTAGATGCCTTCTTAATTAATGTCTTTGTTCATAATCACACAATTGACAATTCTATATACAATTGATTAAAACCCTACTAATAATAACCTTATGTATCTTGTCTTCGTGACAAGTTTAAGAGATGATACAATCCGTCCCGACCAAATTTGTACCAATTTTATTCTGTCTAAATAATTTATTTTTCGAAATAATACGATATACTCATATGTTAATTATTATAAGTATTTATTTACGTTCACGTACATAGTTAGTTTAAGTGAATGAGATATGGTCATTTGTGTTTCACGTACTGACGTGTTTATAAAATTTGGGTATAATTTATTTCGCGTAAAAAATACATTAAACTTAATTATAAGGTAAATATGCGACTAAGATGCTTAATTTGATCGTGCGGACGTGTGATCCTTGGTACGTTCCTGCCTCCGTTGATTTCACCTGAAACGCACAACAAACCCGATATCGAGGGATTCTAATAAAGCCCCTCTGATGCTTAAATTAGACTATACTTCTCCGTTTGCTAACCGGATTTCTCGTGAGGAGTTATTCTTACCAACCAATAGTAAAGAGATAAAGTAAGATAACTTAAGAGAGTGGAGGATTAGTTACCTTCCTTGGTGAACACGAGAGGTTATTGGTAGGTTGTCCTTATATGGGTAGCGTGGCACATGTGGTAGGTCCATCTGCCCCCGTTTCGTACATTCGACAAGTGATCGGAGGCAACTGGCACCCATGGCCAGCCTGGACATATCTCGTATTATACAATGTTTGACATCCGTACTTGTGTACAAACCTCGGTGTTGGATAGAGTGATCGGAGGGATGGATCTGGTCCTCATCACCGGCTTCTTGCAAGCTACACTACAATATCTCTTATCCGGTCAGCTCTACAATACAATCCGAACAAATCTTAATTGCGTACCTCATCAGCATCTAAATGTATAAAATCAATCACTTGACTTAATTTGAAAAATTACGAGTCTAACCTAACAAGCCAATTAGATTTAATATAAGTTGTCGAGCTCCATAGTCATGATGATTGTAAGTGCTTATTTTAGCCATTCTTATAATCACAGTCAACTTAATTTCAAATGTGACATTAAATAATCTTTCAATCGAGTTATTTTAAATTTACGAATGAAAATGTTATATTAGGTACGGTAATAAGTGAGTATAAGATCGGATTTTTAGTATTTAATAAGTGGCACAAGGAAAATGGGAATGAATATCAAGTATCGTAATGGATGGAGTAAATGATTGGAGGGACGCATGATCTAGAAAAGGGCCACAATTGGATCTACAGTGTCCTTCAACTGAAACATTTCACGTGTAATTCTTCGACAAGTGGCTCCATAAGATGCTAGATTTATATATTCACCCACAATTCAGGACCAATGACTTCCCTTTCCATTGCTATCAGAAAATGGACGCGGTGCCCTTTTGTTTTGACATGTTACTTAAAATAGTCAATTTTTTTATCTCAAAATTTTAAGATGCCATAATTTGTGTTTACGAGCTTAAAAAATGACGATTTTTTTTCCCAAATTGATCATCTTTCCGAGAACTGCGACTTGGAAACAAAATTTGTCGAGTTCGGAGTTCGTGACCAAGAGATATGGTCACTCAAAGTTTATTCGGTCAAAAAAACTTTGACATACAAAAATTCCTAGCCACAGGATCCAAATACGACAATTTTTTTTTTTCTAATCGTAGTTCTTGAAAACATAATAGCTTTGAAAATAAATTATCACTTTCTGAACTCGTAAACACAAGTTATGGCCTTTTAAAATTTTCCGGATAAAAAAATTGGATATTTTGAGTAAAATGTCAAATTTCAAAGGCATCACGTGCATTTTCCGAATTACTTTCCGTGTAAATTACCTTCGGGCAAACCGCCTTATAATATAATAGATGACACAAAAGCAAAATGTTTCTTCACTAGACAAAACTCGTTGTTTGTCTCGTTAAATAGTCGTTAAATAGTTACCGTACTAAATATCAACTATAAGTCACTAAATGATGTATAAAGTACTCACTCACAAGGCCATTGTAAAATTTACTAGAATCTTGCACAATAATAATGGCGAAGTAAGTAAAATTACTTTATAATGGAGTAGCCACCGAGTAGGGTTATGTTTTTTTAAGCTAAAACTATTTGTACCAAAATGAATTGTTTACTCATTTCAATCATTTTAAAAGATATCGCGTTAAAAATAAGATAAGTAAAACGTGTAATAAGACTGAGATGTACTCATATTATCTTAATTTGAATATATGATATGATGTTACTCCAAAAGCCATGTGAATCTAATTTTGGTTGAATTAGTTAGCTACGGATTGCATGCTGACGTGGTTAGTTAGAGAGTTTGTTACAACTCGTTGTGTTAGTATGTATATAAGAACATAAAAAATAAGAAACCCGTTAATGCTTTTAAGTCTTAATTAAATAAGTTTTAATAACCTATTAACCTCAAATGATGAATAATAATACTTACTTTTGAACATGTTGGTTAACTACGAATTTACCCGCCACTTGTACTTCTTTAAATCAAATGTTAGGTTCGTGTATAAATACCTCAATTCTTAATCAGAATAGCAGACACATAAATTTCGCGTCCTGTACTCGTGTGAGTGTCAATCCATTATATAATTGATACGCTAATATCATGTCGAGTTTAGGACTCGGGTGGAAATGTGGGGTCAATTATTACCTCGTCTTATCTAGCTTTTACCAATCAATTATACTACGTAGTTGATTAGTTGTGATGGATTTCGTGTTATATGGATAAAAGTGAAGATGACGTTAGAATAATTGAAGACCGTACGTACTTATACATCTTAAAATGATTGACTATTTACTCATCCTGTCCTAAGGTTACTTGTCACCGTGTGTTAGTATAATATAATAATACTTAAAAAGATTAATCAACCTAACGACAAATTAAAGCTTGTACATTAATTAATTAGTGTTTCATCCACTTATCAAACTTAATGATTACACTTAATGATTACCTAATCATTTGCAATCACTCAAATCTAATCATATCTTATACACTTATTCATAGTACCCCTACAATATTTAATTTGGCATAAATGTCCACAAGTATAATAAAATAACTCTTATCTTTTGGTTTTCCTATAAAAGTCAAGGAAAGATAAATGGGTCAATTATAAATTGAGTGTGAATTATCAAATTGTTTTTCAAATGTAATCCTAAAATAGAAAGGACAACAATTGACTGAGACACCCAAATAAGAATAGGACAACAAATGATCGGGACGAAGGGAGTATGTGCATTCAAACATCAAGCATTTAAATTCTAACTAGTTTTGTGACCAGTAAGATTCACGAATTTCTATTTGATTTGTTTCATATTTCAAAATATTTATGTCAAATTGCACAGTTAGAGAATGATATGTGACGTACTAATTTGTTTACCCACAATCGGCATAATGTTTGAGATTAAGAGCATCCACATTGAAGAGGACGATGCATCCTCTTAACCTCCACATTTAAGAGGATATCTTCTTCAATGTGGAATCTATTTGGTCATAGGAAGTACAACCTAGGTCCTTGTGTCCACTCTCCCATAAAATTATACCACGTGGATTATATTTTATTTTTATAAAATTTTCAACTATTATAAAAATAATTAAAATATAAAGGAGGAAGAAGAGACGATCCTCTTTGATGTGGGGTAAAAATAGAAGAAAAGTTGGAAGGAGAATGGTAATAGTGGAAAATGAGGTGTCAAAAAGAGAGGAAATAAAAGGAAGAAGAAGTAATCTTCAATGTGCATGCTCTAAGGTTTAGGTGGAGGAATTCATTTCCGAACTTACCAAGGAGGAGAAAAATCATGGAGTGGTGGTCATCTTATATAAAGAATTAAGGATGAAAATTATGAGTGGTATATAAACAATCAACTTCAATTGAGACTATTCGTCTTCTCCATGAGTAATTATTAAACCCAATTAAATGAATTTAAGAAAATCAAGCAACACAAGGATTATCAATGCATTTAATGTAATCCTTGTCAACACTTATATTGGCATTTGCCAGTATAATGGTTATTAGTAATTCCGACGAAATTCCGTCGCTTTTTTTATAAAAAATGACAACTTTTAAGTTAATAGTCATCACTTTGAAAAATGGTCATTTTTTAGTCATAGAAAAAACCATTATTTATGAAAAAAAGTGGTCACTTTCTTCTAATCACACAAGAGAATTTGCGAATGGCTATTGACGGTAGGGCTGTTAATGAGACGAGACAACTCGTGAGCTACTCGAGATCGGCTCGGTCAAAGCTCGGCTCGTGCGAGCTCGGCTCGGGCTCGGAATCGGCTCGAGAGCTTAACGAGTCAAGCCGAGCAAAGGCTGGCTCAACTCGAAAAGCTCGTGAGCAGCTCGAACTTGTATGATTACATAAGATATTGCTCATATTTTATAAAAATATTTTATCATGAATATATTTTACTATCACACATATCAAATGTCTCACTGATTTACCAAATATTTTGACATATAACGTTCGAGCCTTGTTATTAAAAATATCGAAARAAAAAAATTAAAAAATAAACAATTTTATATAGGCTCGATTTGGGCTCGAGTTTAGCTCGAGCTCGCGTTAAAGCTCGCAAGCTTTATAACGAGTACATTTTTTCCAAGCTCGGGTAAGCTCGAGATCGGCTCGAGCTCGAGTTTTGGTTCTTGAGCACAAGCCGAGCAAGATCTGGCTCGGGCTCGACTCGGCTCGTTAACACCCCTAATTGACGGTACCACGCAGTAATTAAATTTTGCTTAACTTTACATTTCAAGTTTAATAAATAATAATAATATTATATAAAATAATGATTAATAAAAATGTCTTAGGGAATAAAATTAAATGTTTTAGGTAGTCTTTTAACTATATTGTATAGATTTGAGAAATTTCCAACAGAAGCACACACCCCTCACTACATTAGTTATTCTTTACGTTTTCCTAATCTGTGTATTTTAGTCACTTCCTTACCTTCAATTTTAAGGTCATGTTCTTTTTGGCTGAAAAGAGCTGAACTGAACTGAAGTAAGACCTGTTGTTTTGGACTTAATTTCAGCTCAATTCATAATTCAGTTTAATTCAGCTCATCTCTTCACAAATTAAGTCTTACTTCAATTCTGTTAAGTCCAATTTCATTCAACTCAATTCACTTCAGTTCAATTTCATTAAGTCCAATTCAATTCTTTTCCGCCGAAAAGAATAGGGCCTAAGAGTTAATTTGTGAAAAGATGAGCTGAATTGTATGAAGTTGACTGAACTGAATAGAGTTGAACTAAATTGAAATGAAAACAAGCCTAACAAGGCCGGCCTAAAAAATGGTTATTCTTCTTGGTCATGTATGAGTCATGTGTAGGCGCGACAAAATTGATCCGACCTGAACCCAACTCGACACCCGAACTTGACCTAATCCAGTATAACCCGACCTGAATGTTTATTGTTACAAACTGATTATTATTCACAAATAACTTGATAATATTTGACCCGAATCGACCCAAAGCCTACAAACCCGAAATATCCCGACCCGATTAACCTGTTTGCCAGGTTTACTTATGTACATGTCGGTTTTTATTTTTGCATTTCTCAAAGCATATACTCGGTATTATTTCTCAAAGCATATACTGCGAAAATAAATTTCGAAAAACAAACGTGAAATAATAATGGGAACAAAGAAAGTAAGTATTGGAAACAAACTTTAAAGCTAACCTCACAAATTTCAGAAAGTATTTTTGTGGAAGCTATATACAAATAGGAAAAAATGACTAGTACAATAGTACGTAATAAGGCAATTTCATTTCATTATCATGTGGTACACAATCCAACTGGTACAAATCAATCATTAGGTTATAGACAACCAAGTGTGAAAGGACAAATTAAAATGAAAGGCAGCAGCCTCCTCCTTATCTAATTAATTTGGCCACTATTGGTCCATACTACCATAAAATTTGATGTTGATAACCAATAACATTGCCAATCAACAATTAATGCTTGCGTAACCACATTCACCCTTCCAAATCTTTTTATAGATCCTCATAACCCCTCTACTTAGTATTCCTACTCCCATCTCGGTTATTTGTTTGTCTTTGGTTTTGATACAAGGACCGAGAAAAGTGGAGAGGGTCAAATATCAGATGATAGGTGAATCAAATTCAGTGTAGATGATCCAATTGTTCACCAAGGACATCCCTAAAATACAAAAGCAAATAATTGACTAAGACATTCCAACATGAAATATGGGAGTACTATTTAAGCATTTTTATTGCTGCAATCGTCAAAAAGTCAATACAAAATTACACGGTAAAAGTGTCAAATACACATCATCTCACACAATCTCACATCAATATGCAACATCAATATGCAAGCTATTTTCAAGTAATCTTTATCCAAAGAGGTGAAGACCATGTGTTACATTTATGGACTTCATGTTTAACCTAATTGTTAAAAAAAAAAAAATTGTTTTTGAAATTTAATTTTTTAAAAGTGTTTTTCAAAACTGGAAGTATCAAATTGTTGTTTCTATTTTTAAGGACAAAAAGATGATTTTTGAGCTTTTAAAAAACTAGTTTCAACTTTTTAGAAAATGGTGTGATGGCCAATTTGTGTTTTTTAGCCAAAAAACACTTTCAAAAGTTAGGTCAAACATACACAACATATACACATACAACACCTACAACAAAAACGCGTTAATCTCAAATGAATTAGGGTCCACTAACATTAATTATTATTTAAAACTATCAATATAAGTCCTCACTAAAAATGGAATAAGTGGGCTCGTGAGTCATTTGGCTGGCACGCCCAAGCACGACCCATGACCCATTTTAGCATGATACGGGATTAATACGGCCCAATATAGAATGGCATGCCATGGGTCATGACGTGGCCAAAGTGAGGAAAAACACCAAACCTAGCTTAGGCACAACATGGCCTACCAGGTCACGACACGCTTGGGCACACTCAAAATACAAAAAACATAGCTTAGGCACAACATGGCCTACCAGGTCACGGCACGCTTTTAGCACGCCTGAGCATGCTCAAAATACAAAGAAATAAGGTTAATGTGGAGGAATTGCTTAAGCATGCCCAAGCACGACACGACACGACACATCGTGGGCAGTGCTTGGACAACCATTTTCATTTAACTGGCACGACGCGGCATGAAGCCCACCTTCTCGTGCTTGGGTCGTGCCATTTTCTTCTCCTAGTACGGTGGGCGCTCACGAGACCGACCAACTTCCATGTCTAATCCTCACATTAAAACTACCAAAATTGATTGATTTTTTTTAAATAAAAGACAAAGACACACATGTGAAGTACCAAATAAAACTCCCAAGTCCCACGAAAAATTTGAGAGGAATAGAGATAATAACAAAGAAGGAAAAAAAAGAAATAAAAAGGAAAAAAAAAAAAAAAAAAAAAAAGAGGAGAGAAAATAATGAGTCAATGTATTGTACCTAGTTGGACACTAATGCAAGAACAAAGACAAGAGCATAACCAAGGAGATGATAGAAATAGATCCTCTCAAGTGGACTACTTAGACTCTCACAACCATTCCTTGGATGAGCATCCCCAACATATCAACATCTCTCAAGTTATTCCAATGTATGTTTTACCTCATTAACATCCCCCTCTTCTCTTCTCTTCATTCCTTTCATTTGCATTGCTTCTCTTTTTTATCGTCGTTGCATTTAAACCGCCTCTCCCCTGATAAGGATAAGGTTGCGTACATCTTAACCATTCCTGCATCAACATGGTTTGGTATGGTTTACTTTTCTAATACAAGCAACTTGTACTTGATCAATAATAATAAAACATGTCTGTTATACAATTTTCCATGATTTGGACATTTATAATGGCAAAATCGGATTTCGTAGGATAATATATAACATCTATTATGAACTTATGATTACTGTTTTTTTACGATTAGTCTTGCGTGTGAGTCCGTTCTATGCGTATTAACCTATTCAATTAAGTCATTCATGAGATGTATTAACATGAAATGAATCCATTGTATGCATAGAACGGTCTCATAGGACTTTGTCGTTTTTTGGAAGGTAGAAGGACTATGTTACGTAGAAGTTTCAGATGGGTTCACAGTGTGGCCTATTTAGGTAAAGTTTGCTAAGTTTGGTATGCATTAAATTTCAGGTCAAATTTTGAGGTAACAGAGCTAACATGGGAAAATGGACAGCTAGCCATGCATGAACTAGGAGGGATTTTCCCTCCACCAATCTCAACCACTTCCTCCGCACCAAAAACCACATGGGAAGACGGTGGTGTTGATGGCGGTGGGGCTGGCGATACACTAGAGTCCATAGTTCATCAAGCAACCTACTGCAACAAACAAGTCGTGAATTTAATGCTAGAACCACAGCAAGCAGTACAAAACATGGAAAATACTGGATCAGTTGTGGCATCTTGTGGCGGTAAATGGGTCAAGAAATCCAAACCAATACAGACTCCTCGCCCACCTCCTCCCTCGGTACTGGTCAAGAAACGGACACGCTCGGAGATTGACCATCGAGGCTTTCCTAATGATCATGAGAGCGCATGTGCTAGTGCCAACGCCGCGTCAACTATGATGACATGGTCTTATGAGTCTCCTAGGAGCAGTACAAAAACTAAAACCGTCAATGACGAGGATTCGGCATGCCATGGTGGATCGGTACTAATCCTGCCTTTTTTTTGGAAATAACCTCTCAATATAATTAACACTCATTTTGGAGACAAATTCTCTCAACTAAAACATTTATGGATACTTTTCCATAGGAGAACCAGGAAGAAGAGCGAGAGACTAAAGGAGAAACGGGTCGTTCCTACCCAACAAGAAAAGGGAGGGCAGCTGCTGTTCATAATCAGTCTGAGAGGGTAATAGTCATTAACTTCTTGATTACTAGCTACATCTCCCTAAAAAAATCCGACAGTAGAAAATTCCATCATTCCATGTCATTTGCAAGAAGTAAATTTTATGGTGCAAAAGCAAAATTGACATACCTGACATCACTGTAACTCCACTTGTTCAAATGTTTGCATGTACAGAGACGAAGAGACCGGATTAACCAAAAGATGAAGGCCCTGCAGAAGCTAGTTCCCAACTCAAGCAAGGTGAATAAAGAAACTAAAATTTTATACCAATAGTATTCACCAGTCTCTTTTAAGGCGGTTTTACTCCCAAGAACATAGTAAACCCGTTTACACAGCCGTAAAAGAACTTTCAATTAACCATCATGTAAGTAACGTTGAGGTGAAAAAATCTTACATAAGTATTTGTGCTCATTCTACAGACTGATAAGGCATCAATGTTGGACGAGGTAATTGAGTACCTAAAGCAGCTTCAAGCACAAGTGCAAATGATGAGCCAAGCAAGATTTATGCCTCATCTTATGATGCCGTTAGGGATTCAGCAACAGTTACATCAGATGTCGCTCCTTGCAAGAATGGGAATGGGGATGGGGATGGGGATGGGGATGGGAATGGGGATGGGAATGCCCGAGACACCTAGCATCGGCCATACTCCAGCAGCACCTCAGTCAACCCCCTCAATGCTACATCCATCTCAAGTTGTGGCCGCTACCTCGACATTTGTACCGCCAGCCTTTGTTCCTCAAATGATTGCTGCTAACCAGTTCACAAATCCTAATCATGGAACTGGCAGTTCAGCTCAGTTGCAGGATCCCTACAGTATCCTTCTAGCACAGGCAAGTGAAGGACTGTCTCACACTTTTTACGGTTTAAGAATACTAAGAGATGACCTATAATTTCTCATATGGAAGAGTGTCAAGTGCTACATCCATCTAGACCGGGAAAAAGTGACTCAACCCGAATAACTCAATACGCAACACAAATAGTACAACTTAAATGACCTGATAGAAGTACACCCGGAAAATAATCCAAACACTAAACGACCGACTTGACCTCAAGCGCATAATAAGTTTAATGACCTGCCCAAAATGACCTGCCCAAAATGACCCAGGGCTACGTCCATCTTCGGTACTCACAAGATAGTTTCAAATATCATGGGACTATCGGAATGTTAAAATTTCTTTCTTTCTGTGTTTACCTACCGCCCACTAATATACTCCATTATGAAATATTTTTGCAGTCAATGAACTTAGAGCTTTGCAATAGGATTGCAGCATTGCAGAGGCAGCAGCAGACACCATCACAACCAGCAAGCAATCAGTTTCAGCCAAACCATCATATGCAACGAAGTTGACACCATAGAGTTTATGATGTAAAGGCTTCTTAGCTCCCTTAGTAAATTAAAGTTTTGGTACATGTAAATGGTTTAGGCCATAGATAGTATTTTCCGCCTTGTTTCTACTTGAAATGTAATATATCATGGTATATCTCTATAGTAAATGAGAAATTCTACCCACAAGATGCATACAACAATTAAATTGAAAAAAAGGGTACAAACATCTCTATACTACACGTTCGTCATCTTCTCCTTGAAACTCAGTAATACTATTACTACCATTACTACTATTACTTTATAATTCAGTCCAATGGTCCTACGCGTGCATGGTACTATGAATCAGCTGCAAATTTCAGACGCATTTCCACATCAGACACAGCTAGATTTATTTGAAGAAAATTTTTGTTTTGGGCTTGAAGTTTCAGTGTTAGGGTGTCAGATCTACACGCAACACCCAACCAAAGTAAAGTTTCGAATAGCGCCATACATAACTTTGCACCAACATTCATGTGTATAAAGTAAAGACCTCTGTCTTGTTCCACTCATCTAAATACATAGTCAGATCATTTCAATTTGTATCCACTCCATCAAATTCAATCCCGTTCACATTACTTTAGGTCTTCAGTAAAATTCAGTTTAGTCCGATTACTGTCATATACCAGTTTAGTACCATTGATATTATTACTATCATTCAAATAAGTTCAGTTTAAACTGCCTCAATTCTGGTCTTGTAAAACCAGTTCAATCCACTACAGTCCAAATTTGAAGATCAGTTTAGTTACAGTTTGATTTAGTTTAGAGAATATCAAACGAAGAAAACAAGATCTTGCAGCACGAAGGTCTGCTACAGTCTACATCATAACAGGTATCCTTCACATGGAATTTATGAACACCCTTATCGCAAGTCCCCGCTTAAGTCCCCAGCTATAATTGAGTTGTGTCCTACAAATGTGCAACCTTGCTCTCAAAAAAATCCTCTAACGAGAAAATTCACATAATAGTCGTAAAAGAAAACATAAAAATCAACGGATTTAGTTAACTACATCCAAAAAAGGGATTTACGGCTCTACGAAATGGATAAAATAAGCCATCAACTCATCATCCTATAGCTTTTATATTTTCCCTCTACAAAATCAAGAAAAATTATTAAAAGACGCCGAAAATAATTTTATAATGTGTGAACCAAAACATTGTTCATTATAGTCTAAGATCCCATTTTAGAAAGTCAACAAAATGGAGCCTGTAGATTAGTCCAACTCAACTCTTCAAGAAAAGCACCAATAAAGATTTCTCCATTAATTTGTGGGAATGTGGCTGGAAACACTTGAAAGTCAGTGCAGTTCTCATAATCAAGAACTTAAGGAAAGATGAGAGGTGGTTGAAGCATCATTTTAAAAAGCAAGGTGGCGGACCACACGACCGAAAACATTCAAGTACTGTGGGGGTGGATAAGAGAACATATGAGATACCATTGGAAGAATCAATCCCAAAGCAAAGCACAAAAAACCCAACTTAGCTAAGCAAATGTAGACCATAATTTTGATATGCTCATGATAAAAGAGGGGCCCAAAAATTTTATCTTGAAATATCAACTCGATTTCTATCACTTATACTGACTGCTATACATGTTTTGTAAAAGTAGGGCATACAAAAATTTACAAGCAACAGAGAACTTCATGTGTGGAGATAAGGAATTCATGACCTGTACGAGTACGACCCATCACCCATCCTCGGCTGTTGTGGAAGCAACGTATAAATGCATAATCGATGCTGCAAAATCCAGATCATTGATTGTTATGTTAATGGGATAGGATAAATATACAAAGAAATAAGTGAAAAATTCGATTCAGAAAATTATAGCATTAGAGCAGGATAACTTAGAAGTTAGAACTAACTAAATCTATTTCAGTTCCGTGATTAACCGACTTCAGGTTTCTTTTACAATATTTACAGAATTACAGGTGATCCGTCTAATAATATGTAACTCAATTTCAGGAACATAATTCAAAAAAAATATTTAAAGTAGCATTTTTTTTTTCATTTTAATCGACAGAGCTTACGAGTGGAAATTGTGAAAGTCTCTGTAATGACTGGATTCCACTGGATAAAATGTCAGGTGAGTATGCCAAATTTTCCCAACACAAACAAGTCTGTCCAAGACATCATGACCTACTCAAATTATTAATCAAAGGCTCACTACATCTCTCTACATGGAACTATTCTGTGACATCTGACAGACCTGAACTTACAGGCTTACAGCACATGCAACCTCGACAATCAGAGTCCGACAGTTACATCATCACCATATATCCTTAAGCGTCGAGTTTCTACCCGACTCATCATTAACTCCTTAAGTTGGTGAACTTATATCTATTTAATTTTTCTTGCTGCTATAGTTTACTAAAGTCACAATGAGCAGATGTCTAGGCAAATAGCCAAAACTGTGAACAGTTGAGAACTATATCCGGGTGTTTCAGATGTTCAGAACTTCTTTTCATCATTACAACTTCAAGCATCTAATTGAACCATTGACGTCTCTATGTTCTTGGAGGGTTTACACTTCTTTTTAAGGGTATGGATATAACCTAATAAAAATATTTCGTCGATGTTCAGAAAAGAAATATATAGCAAAAACAATTATACGATTACGCTACAACAAATTACTACGTAGTTGCTTCTCTTTTGTATCACTCCGTACTGGCTGATTGTAGTAATAGATGTGACATCAAATGCACCTTGATAAACAAATATGACATGAAAAGGCTACAAAATTGGAAATGAAGTTAAATTCTATATACAACACTCAAATCAACAAATTAAATCCTTAGCAATTTCGCTAACTATACTCAACAGTCACATGACTCAATTTGTTACTATTTAACTGATTTTAAAGCTATTCTAGACAAAAACGGTGAATACGTAATTACGTACCTATTGTTGAGTCGGTATCACGAAGCATTAGTTTCAGGCAAAGGTTCACGATCACGGATGGACATGACTGTTTCAAAAGCACCAACCAGAGCTTTGACCTTACTATTCCTCATCTTGACAAGCTTGCTCGCAGTTTCTTCAATCACATTGTTCAAGTCTATACTGTCTTTTTTACCAGACGTTTCTTGCCGTCTCAAATGAACTTTCTTAGAATCAGGTCTAGTATCAGAAACTTCATTAGTCTTACAATCTCCACTCTTCAAGCTCTTCTCATCTCCCACTTCAGCACTTTGATCCTCTCCCAAGATTCTTCCTCTCTTAAACTGGAGTTTCCTTACAGGATTGCTTGCAACTTGAGCATTCACCACGCTCCCGCTTCTGAATTTAACCATCAATGCCGAACCCTCTTTCTCATCCGGTTGACATATGCTTGTCCCTTCAGCCTTTGTTTGGAGGCTCACATTTCCTTTAGCGCTAGAAATATCTGTTTTGGATTCACCCTCTTTTGTAGCAATGCCAGTCGCTTTGGTAATAATAGTCGCTGATTTTTGACGGTTTTCTCCTTTAGGTCGAGAAGCCCATCGTCCTGAGGAGGCAACTGACTTATTGGTTTCACCATCACACAATGCTCCCCGGGTACTTGATGACTCTTCATCGCGAAGAGAAGACCTCAAAGCTTTTCCAGTGTTAATGACATTTGATTTGACCATATGCACGGATTTCTCAAACACAGCACGAGATTTATTGAATTTGGAATCTTCTAAGTTACTCCGACACCTTGAGCTAGAGAAACTTTTATGATTCTTGCAAAGCGTTCCCTCCTTGCTTGGGGATTTCGCCAGCGGAGTTCTTGGGGATTTCACCAGCGGAGTTCTTGGGGATTTACTCATTGGCTCCTTTGCTTTCACCTTTCTACTTCCGCTTGAGCTACATGCTTCCTTGGTTTTATTTTCTTCAACCTTTTGGCTTGAATTTACGTGTATTGTTTTCTTGACAGCAGGATAATTAATTTTACTTCTACTAACTGCATTTCCAAAAGTTGGAACTGAGCATAGTTTTGTTTCACTTGGTATACGCCTCATCGTTGACTGACTTCTTCTTTTAGGAAAATTTGCATCCTTAGTAGGCAGTAATGGACTTCTCTCCGGGATTGGACCAGGAAGAGAGAGGCGTCGGCGTAGTGGTTTGGGCACCAAGGGCCGAGACTCTCTAATTGTTCCTAAGAGGGGTCTCTTTGTCACATTCTCCAGTTCATGTTCGGGACCAGATTTGCACAAATCGTGACAGGAACCAATTGAAACACGACGATAACGAGACTGGACAGTGAACTTGTGGTCTGGACCAACTATAATTACAGTAGAGTTTCTCTTCAATGATTCTGACCCCCTCTCCTCAATGTCTTTCGCTGTAGCCTCTTCCATTGTTAAACCACTGTTTTTCATCACATCACCAATTTCAGGCTCGCATTTGTCAGCGTTTCCTTCCGTCATTGTTTGTCCAGCAAATAAAATACAACATGCTGGAGAGTAGTGACACTGACACCCCTGAAGCAATGGCCAATTCACGTAAGTTTAAAGAACTATTGGAGTTAAAAAAAAACTTTGTCAATTCGGTCAACAAAATTCACGTAAACTTAATTATTCAAAAGAAGGACAAAACTATTGATATTAGTCAAAAGTTTGTTAGACAACAAAAACGTCTACAGAAGCAATATAAATGCATTTAGGCATAAGATATCCTTTAGGAGATCTGCTTTTAGTACATAACAGGAAAGAAGTCAAGAACAAGGGTAATGCTGCTCGAAATCCCTACACGTCTTTGCTACTCTCTCTTGAGAGAGGATATAAACTAATAATTCTAGGACTCATTTAACACTTCCTAAACCAGCATAGCCGAATAGTTCCCGCAATTTTGCTTAGTGTTCCTTAAAAGTAGACATTGATATTTCTCTTTACATATCTTCCGCAACAAAGAGGTCTAGTTTTTTATTTTATTTTATTGTCATGGTCTATTTGGCTCAGAGGTTACAAATCTCTCCGCCCAGGAACACAACCTGTGTTCCAGTGTATGTAAATTCAAGGTTTATAGCTTATGCTAACTGTACTATCTTCTTGGACTCCAAAGAAGACGACGTAACCAAAAAAAAATGAACAAAGAAATTCAGAAAATGCTGCTTTCTTCCTCCAAAACTAGATGTTACTGTATATGTGTAGAGTCGTACTTCTAGCCTCTAGGCTTCTAACAGTCTACCCGTCGGGGCATCTAATATCCTGAATTTCAGGTGTATACCCCAAAACACATGCGCATATAGGATTTACCCGCTGAAAAACAACAATTTTACCCCAATGCCTTAATAGCTGCCAATTGTTGCAGGGTAGGGGCATCAGATGTATTTACATAATACATGGAATATACTGATGGAATAATTGTTCCAATTATTCTCTAATAGTATTCAATAGAGATAATTATCTCGTTAAACGAGAAAATTTAAAAGATTTCATAAGACACAAGCATGCCCTTGAGATCAACAAAATTATAAGAGACAGGAGCCTCTCCAAGGTTAATAACAGCATCATTTATGTATTGAGCACATGCTAACAGGCAAGTCAGTAGATAGATGATTAGACCTTTTTCACTCCGCTTTAGGTTTGAGACCTACTCTGCAACTATTAACTACCCTTCGGCAGAATTCAATATCCATTAACATAACATCACCGTCAAACCCAGACCAACAGTTTGACAATTAACGTCTTTAAGCTCACATTCGACACACTTACACAAGCAGGTGCAAACACGAGCACATACAATTTTATACCTCTGAACTCTGAAGTAAGCATTCAGTTAAGGCATTATCATGACAAATTATGAAAGACAATCAACACGCCTATATACAAGAGAAATAATGTTCACTAAACAGGAAAAGTCAATATACTAACCTATAACCCGACATATATCCATCATACAAACCGGAGAATTGATTTCGTGTAAATTACTTACAATCCATCAATGACCAACTTTTGGCATGGAAAATGTTCATTTAAAAAATGAGCATAAAATCAAAGAACTGTATAACTACATGAGAAAGAAAGGAACTGAATCAACTGACACCTAAAATCCTCATTATATAATCCTTAAAAACATTCAATACATTGATATAATAGTACCTACCCAAAATTGATACCAACAATTTCATGCATATCTTCAAAATAACTGAAGATATCAACCCAAAAAACGGAATTGACAGTTTCATGCATATCCATGTCCGTTTTAGTCGCGAATTGACAAATAACCCACATCATAAAACCCACAAAAATAAAATTTGTTAATATATGATTACCACCATAATGACATAATTAACATAAACCAATTTGCATTCATCATTCAAATAACAGAGAAAGATCATAACTTTACCAGTAAATATATAATCATTCACATAATGCACCTCCAATCAATCCAGAAAATTTAATCTTTGTTATTTATCAT
Organism: Silene noctiflora; assembly: GCA_009801015.1. Lineage (NCBI taxonomy): Eukaryota > Viridiplantae > Streptophyta > Magnoliopsida > Caryophyllales > Caryophyllaceae > Silene > Silene noctiflora. The sequence goes on along the minus strand of VHZZ01004306.1, from coordinate 15,050 downwards.
TCAAACAATAGAAAGATCGCAACTTTATTACAAATACATTTGCCTATATATGATTACCAACATAAAATACATAATTAACGCAATGAACATTCATCAATCAAACAATGTCAAGATCATAACTTTATCAATAAATATTCAATTAAATAAAAAAAAATACTGAAAAAATAGAGAAAAAGGTTGAAAATGGTACGTACCTTAAGGAATTTTCCAAAATAGAAGAGGAAAAGGAGGGTTAAAAAAGGGTTTGTGAAATAAAAATGTGCATGTTCTTTAATCTTTATCCATCGTATTTTAAGGAAAGAGGGTGTTGTAATATAAATGGTGTGATCACAGTTACGCAATGAAAATGTTATGAATTGAGGAGGAAGAGGGAAAAGGGTCCCGCCAAAAGGAAACGGCCATATGTCTATGCACATATTACATGCACACGGATTCCTGACAAAGACGGTTTTATGCAAAATTAGTGCCGAGTATAAATCACCTTATATTTTACCCGAACACCCTCTCATATATACGTCATATAAGTAAACAGAATGGAAACCCAAGGAGTATAAAAAAAGTGTGTACATAGATTTTATGTTAAAACGATTTTACACCAAACTTGTTCAATATATAAAAATACATATCAATGTTGCATCTGAAATTAGCCTAGGGGTAACGTCTGCTAATTGATGAGTTACATGCGTATCATTTTATTAGTTGATTGGTAATTTATATATAATTTGTTGGTAATGTACCAATGTACATTTCCGACTGCAGATCAGCATTAACACAACTCTTAGCTAGATGTCACAAGTTCAATACTCCGGGAATGCACCAGAATTTGTTGTCATTGTGATCCTTCCTGGCTCAGCATATAATATACAAGGTTCAATCCTATAGAACAGGCATTGAACTGAATCCGGAAATTAGCAAATGACGAAGGTAATGAAACAAAGTAACAGGGTATCCACTGTCCACAATAGCTTATCAAAATGACTTGTATATACCAACACTTTTTGTTTGAAATACCATAACTTACAAGAGATGACAGACAGCTCTGGCTGAAATAGCGAACAGATGAAGCGCTTCAGTAAAATAAGAGCAAAGGATGTCGGCAAATTAGAGGGTAATAACGTATCCCAATGCAGTCTCACTGGATTACATTAGATCACTGTAAGCAAATATCTTGAAAGGAGAATGGAGAACCTCGAGACGACCATTCTATGGCGGAAAACTACAACTTTTCACAAAATAGGTACACGGGGAAGTGACTTTGGAGGTGATCAGATAGCCCGAGCCAATCCCGCCTCGGCCAGGTCAGGCCCAATTCATAATCAAGTAAAGTGTGTGGAAAGACACGTAAAATAGTTCCTCAACACAGAAAGGGAGACAGCTGTCCACAACTTAGGTGATGATTTCTCGAACCAACCAGTCCAAGCTTGGGTACGCAAAATAGAGCACAAGGAAAGATGGGAAAGCAAATAGAAGGGTTACGAGCATGTACAAAGCCAAGATGGCTGCACTGGCAGGTATTGCGTATAAAGTGACAAGAAGGAATATCAGAACAAGAGGGAATTTGGCGGTCAAGTGAACCAGAAATGCCAAAAACTTGCGAAATGACATGTTCAATCCCTCTCTATTAAAATACCTATTAACAGAGCCAGGGTGGTTGTTGTGGTTAATCTCTGGCCCTACCAGTGTTCTTGGAACTTCCCTATGGTGTCTAATGTTCGAATGGCTCATTCCTCCATAATTTCGATTCATGGGGCCCGCCTGGTGAAAATTGCCATGGGAAGATGTGTAAGACCTTGTTCTTTCACCATTCATACTCTCAACCATCCAAAGGATAAAGTAATTTTTACGAGGGAATCTTAGCACGCCTTTGTAAAGCACCCTAGGAGACAGTAAGTTGCACCACGGGCAAGAGATGAAGAATGGAAGGTGGACAGGTAGGGTGGGAGATTTCAGAACAGCCCAAGGTAGCCCCATGACGCAATTCTTACAGAGGGTGTGACCACACCATAGCACATAAGGAACATTTTCTACGAGATTGAAGGACTCCCAACATATAGGACACTCAAGTCCTTCCTCTCTGTTGCTCTCGTACGATGCATCATCATCTGAGCACTCGGAGTTTTGGTTCAGAATGTCTTTCTCACAGGGCCACATGATAACCAACACTTCAATAGGATCACCTCTGACCTTCACTTCGTTTCTATGTTCACAGAGTAAGTCTCCTTGGGCTCCCCTTTGTAGGCGTCAACGCCATTGATGCCCTGCTCCTTGATCTAAATCAACAAAATTCTAGTAAGATACTGCACATGGACAAACTAGGACAATGAGTGCAAGTTGGTTGACTGTCAGAATTAAAAATGATTCCAGCCTTCTCATAAATAGTTGACCTGGCTCAACGGTACAATGTAACATACAGAACAAACTTTGAAAAGCAAGTACAAGCTTCCTATTTATGGAGTAATACTTCAGATTGAGTAGAGTTCCTTGAGCTAATGATCAAGAATTCTACCGTTAGCAAGAAGTTACGAAAGCAAATACCCCATAAGTGCAAGCCCCTTGACCGAATTCCTAGTGACAGGACCACGCGCAAGTGGAAAGGTAACCAAGACTTTTAGGGAAAGGCCGCGGAGGGCCTTGCTTATGTGGGGAGAGGGACTGGACCTCGCTGACCACTTGAGGAGTTAAGTCTATATGTATTTTTGTGAAGAAATGATCACTTGAGCCCCTGACTCGGTGCTGAAGCGTAAGTATTCATACTATTCAAAATTAGTTGTTCAAATGTCGTGCCCCCTTATCTTTATTTCAAGATCCGCCACTAGGGACGGGGGTAGGGAGGGACACAATCGACACATCTCCGAAGTTCCCTTAAAGGGGTTTGAGCTTGTAACCCCCTACTAGCTTATTGCAACAATACTTAGTTCTAGACCAAGTATTAGACATGCCAGCCATATTACTCCGTCTCTTAATATTACATCTCATACCTTAGTCAGACTCTTGATGTTCGAACATGGGTATGACACTTAAACATTTAATTTTAAGCCAGAACAAGATCTATTATTCTATTTCACAAATGGGTCGAGTCCAACACTTAGACGCACGACTCTAACCAAGTTTCCAAGGTTAACCTCATCCAAACTGGATATGATCAGACTTCCCACCATGCTTATTACTCCGTATAGGCGTATAGCCACAGAATACGCTATTTATAACTTATGTCACTCGTGTTGGGGTAACATGTTATACTCATAAGATTTAACAGCTTTTATTCAAAACAAATATTAATTAATAACAATAAATTAAAATAACGAAAAGGGGATCTGAAGAAAATTAAACAGAAAAAAATAGAATGTAAAGATATTAAACAGTTAGTTTACCTAGGAAAGAAAAATCAAATCGAGTGAGAGTATTGTTTGTCTGAGTTATGCAATAGTTACACCACCATTAAAATTGGTTGAAACAAATGAATTCAAGGGAATTATAGAAGCAGCGACCAAAACCATCAAAACCAAGAAGATGATGATATTTTAGATGTTGGAGATTAGAAAAAAAGACGACGCTCCAACTGGTCCAAGGTAGTGGTTAAGTGTAAGTACTAAGTCCCACCTTTTTATAGCAATCACAAATTCTTACCAACAAGGCTGGCCCTAGACATGTTAAACGGGTCGGACGGACTGATTATGAGTTCGGGTGAAATACGGATCGGGTTTATACGGGTTTGCTTATATATTCAATATCACACACTTATATGAAATATTAGATCGACCAATTGTTACACGTACGTGATAAACAGTGACTATATTATATGGCAAATCATTTGAGTAATTACTTATATGAAAAAATTATGCTTTAAAATACATATAAATATATTTTATTTCAAAAAATTTGAAGTTCAATTTATTTTTATCATTTTATATTATTTTTATTTGTTTTCAATACAAATTTTTAATAAATTTACCTATTATGGAATCGAGTCACAGGGTTAACAGGTCTTAACCCTAAAGGTGCGGGTTATTATCGGGTCAGGTCGTTTTCGGGTTCAGGTTAAAAAGCGCAGGTTATTTTCGGTTTATTTCCATGCAGGTTTTGGTCGATTTTTCAGGTTGGGTTATGTTTTAACAGCTCTAGTTGGCCTTAATGGCAAAGAGTCCACCTTTTGACCACGAAGTCAGGGGTTTGATTCTCATTGAGTTAAAATATAGCTCTGTTGGTAGACAATCTGTAAACACTAGTACACCACTATTATAAGTCCTTAAAAAGGTCGGTAATCTACCCTGAGCTTGGATTAGGTAAGACCTAACTTTAACCTAAACTTTCAGGAAAAAAAAGCACAAATTCACAATCCAAAATTAGGACTGGACATTGTGCCGGGCCATTGCGGTTTGGCCGGATTGTCGAGCTAGTGTATCCTGAAACGAGAGTAACCCATGTAAGGAAGCAGGTTGGGCTCATGCAAGTTTAACCCGAGCCCAACCCAAATAGACAAAACTCCACTTTTTTAACAGGTTTGGATGGGTTGAGCTTGAATATGGCCCGACCCATTTGGTGGAGTAGGTGTGCTGAGCGCGACCTGCAAGGCTGAAAGCCTGCAACCGCAAAGTGGGGGAGCTGTGTGTTTCACAACCCTTAGACGGCAAGCTGCACTTGCTTGACCCGTGCTTGTGTCCAGCTCTAATCACAATTTACTTTTAACAAAACTACTCAATTAAAAGAGATATCCTCAATAATTGGTTTTATGTTCAAATCTCTTCTCTTATATTACAAGTTCGCTAAGGCTCAATTGACACACACACAAATAAAGTAAAATAACTTGGTTTCTGAGCGTCTCATGAACGAGATCAACAATCACAAATTTGAAAATCATAAATACGTCTATTTACTTAAATTTTAATTTTAATTTTATTTTAACATATCAGTACTCCCTATTTTTATAATGAGTGTTGTTATAAATTGGTATGTCATCACCAAATCTTACCTTGTTAAAGTAAAATAAATACTAGAATTTACAAAGGGTAAAAGTGAGGTTATTGAAAAGTTTAATCAATGCAGGTAAGTTGAAGTGATTAGGATAAAATGGTTGCCTGGGTTATTATTTATGAAATAATAAGTGTCAATCATTTGTTTATTTTTTATTATTACCTGTTTGATTTATTTTGATTACGGATAAACAAATTATTTGAACGGAGATTATACAAGCCTATGCATGGAGGGTAAATCCCTGAAAAAGTGAATAAATGGGATAGGGTGGACGGTGGACCTCAACAAAGAACTTTACTAAAAATCAGGACATACACCTCATAAACATCAGCAATTCATTGTCAGTTTATCAGTCTTTGTAGAAATATCTAAGATATTTAGTTGGTTAGTTAAGTTAATCATTAGTTAGTTAGTCATACTATAAATAGACTACCTACCCTGTACAATGTAACAACTTACATTTCATTTTTCTCAGTTTAATATAACAAACTTTCTCTCACTATAATCTTTCTCTCTTTATTCTGTTACATCTCCATAGTTTTATCATAGTATCTTGAGCTTAAGGTTCTTGATCCTTCTAGATCTTTCTAGATTTCTCTTTCTGGAGATTTCTTTTTCTTCTAGATCTTTCTAGATTTCTCTTTTTGGAGATTTCTTTTTCATCTGGCGACGAATTCTTCATCTTTCGCCGTTGTTTTGTTGAAGATTTCTTCAAATTCTTCGACATTTTTCTTCGTATTTTTCGCATTTTCTGGAGATTTCATTTATTTTCTTCCGCGCGCTTGCTCATATTTCTTGATTTTCCGACGAAGATCACGGCGATTTCTTCCACCAGCTTCTGGAGCTTATGGAATTTTATCTCACTTTCTGGTGTTTTCGCTGATTATTTCTCTCTTCGCAGTATACTCGTTACCTCTTTTACACTCTTTTGTTACTCAACTTGTTAGTTTTCACTTGTTCTGCTTTTCTTCATCATGCTGAATGATAATTCTGCTGCTACTCCTATGGATCCTATTGTGATTGCTCCTGGTGATACTGCTATTCATAATCTTGTTTCTGATTTGTTTGATGGAAATCTCTACCTGAATTGGTCTCGTGCTATTAGATTTGCTTTAATTTCCAAAAACAAATTAGGTTCTATCACCGGAACAACTCCTCGACTTGCCGAGACTAATTCTCGTTATCAGGACTGGTTGCGCACTGATTATACAGTCATGCGTTGGATTTTACATTCTATGACACCTACTTTTGCTAATTGTATGTTATATGTTACCTCCTCTAAGCAACTTTGGGATGAGTTGAAAGAACGATATGGTCAATTGAATGCACCTTTCTTATATCAATTGCGTCGAGATATGACACAAATTAGTCATGACAATAAGCCTGTTGCTGAATATTTTGGTCGTCTTAAGTCTGTTTGAGAAGATCTCTATAGTCTGGATCCTTTGCCTGAATGTAATTGTGGTGCTATTGATAAGTGCACCTGTAGCATTCTTAAGAAGATAATTGACAGAGATAATCACAGCAAGATGTTAGATTTCCTTATGGGATTAGATTCTATATATGCTAATGTTCGTGAGCAGATTCTTGCCACTAATCCGTTGCCTTCTGTTAATCAAGTATATTTCAAGATCCAGCAGATTGAAATGCAGAAAAATATGCATTCTGTTATAACTGTTGATGGTGATGGCACAGCTATGGCTGCTCACAGGCCTTATTCCAAGCCATCAGGTCATTCACATTACTCTTGCCCTTCTTCATGTCATGTTGGTTCTTCTTCATCTGGTCCTTCCTCTTATCCTGATGCATCAGGAGTGCATAAATCTTTTCCTGATAATAAGAAGCCTCGCTTTGATAATAAAGATTCAAATCCTTCACCTCTTATTTGTTCTTACTGCACTAAGCCTGGTCATTCTAGAGCTTTCTGTTATCAGCTTCATGGTTATCCTCCTAATAAGTCTGCATCTAAGTATAAAGGCAAAGGTAAGCAGCTAGCACATGCTAGGTTTGCTGCCAATGCTGAAGAATTGCCAGACTCTGATGATGATACTCCTCTTGAGTTGTCTTCTCTTTCTCCACATGTTGATACTTCTGGTGTGGATCTTGATCTGGTTAATGTTGTGTTTCATAAGCTTTTCCAAGTCCTCAAAGGCAAAGAATCTTCTGACTTCAATATCACTGCTCTTACTGGGCAGTATGCTGCCAGTACCTCTATGGCAGGTATGGCTTATGCTTCTCATGCTACTCACATGCATGATTTCTCTTTGCAAGATAATTGGATAATTGATTCAGGCGCTTCTGATCATATGTCATATGATATTGCTCAGTTTTATGATATTAAATATCTCACCAAACCTTTTTAAGGTGACCATTCCTGATGGAAAAGTATTGGATGTTCATATTGTTGGACAAGTCATTCTTTCCTCCTTAGTCCCTAAAAATGTTTTCTATATTCCTTATTTAAAGCACAAACTTTTGTCTGTGAGCAAATTATTAAAAGATGTTGGACTAACTGCTACTTTTACTGCCACTGGATACATTTTCCAGGACCCTATTAGTAAGCAAGTAGTTGGTCAAGGCAAAATATCTTCTAGAATCTTCCATCTTCTTGGATTCATAGCTAGTGGCAAGAGTGTTGCAGCTGAATCTCTTTTGCATAAGTCTGTAATAATTTGTAGACAACATTCCTCATCTTGTAATGTTCCTAATGCTACTATAGGTAGCCATGTCTCATTTTGTAATCCTGTGTTGTTTCATGCTCGAATGGGGCATAGCTCCTTTTCTACTTTGAAGCATGTTCATCCTTTCAATGTTCAGAATAATGTTGATTCTTTTCAATGTGAAGTTTGCGTTTTGGCTAAACATCACAAGTTACCTTTTACACCGAGCACTTCTATTGCTTCTCATCCTTTTGATTTAATCCATGTGGATCTTTGGGGCCCTTACAGAGTCAAGTCAATATCAGGAGACTCATATTTTTTCACCATTGTTGATGATCATAGTCGAGTAACATGGACAACGCTCTTAAAGGATAAAACTCAAGTTCGTTCATTGTTATCTAATTTCTTGAGTTATGTTACAAATCAATTCCATACTCAAGTAAAGACTATTCGAAATGATAATGGCACAGAAATTGTGCAATATGAGTGTTCTAGTCTCATGTCTTCTATGGGGATTATTCATCAGAAAAGTATACCTGACAATCCCCAACAAAATGGGAGGGTTGAGAGGAAACATCGTCACCTCTTAGAGACAGCAAGGGCTCTTAAATTTCAAGCTGGCCTCCCTAAAAAGTTCTGGGGAGAACTTATTCTTGCTGCTACTCACTTAATCAACCTAATGCCTACCTCTATCCCACCATGGAAAACACCTTGAGAGGCCTTATTTGGGAGTAAACCATACTATTCAACTCTCAGGGTTATTGGATGTCTTTGCTATGCAGCACAAAAATTAGGAGACAAATTTGAACCAAGGGCTAAGACATGTATATTTCTGGGATATCCTTTTGCTCAAAAGGGATATAAACTCTATGATTTACATAGTCACAAGATATTGACTAGTAGAGATGTGATTTTCAGAGAAGACACATTTCCTTATAAACAAGACATCTCCCCTACAACATCAACACATATTGATGTCTCCTCAACACCTACTTCAGTATTTTATCCTGCTGGTACTACACCTTTACATGACTCACCTATAATTTCACAGCATGAGCATCCTAGTGGTTTACTGTCTATTGCTTCCCAAAATAATACACCATCCACTTCTTCCTATCATACTACTCCACAAATACATAGTCCACAAATAAATAGTCCACAAAATTTAACTGCCTCCTCTACTCAAATACCAATGAATCAGCCACATATTGTTGACCAAGACTTTAGAAAGTCCACCAGAACAAGACAAACTTCGGTTTGGTTAAAGAATTTTGATTGCAAAGGGTTGCCTCCTTCTCTTATGCATCCCAGCACACCAGACTCTCCTGTTATTTTTGATGAAGCAGCTTCTGGTACAGTATCCTTTGATGTCTCTGATGCCTCTTCTAGTAGTGCCTCACTGGCTTTCTTAGCACTGCAACATATGGATTCTTCTAATTACAGTCCTGAATACATTCACTCCCTGGAGAATGTACTTGATTTACATGAACCAAGTTCTTATGCTCAGGCTTTTACTAACCCACACTGGAGAAAGGCCATGGATCAGGAAATATCAGCCTTAGAGTCTAATCACACATGGGAGTTGACAACACTACCCCAAGGTCATAAGGCCATTGGTGCCAAATGGGTGCATAAGTGTAATACTACGGCTTTCCCTACCTCTGGTGACTCGACCGAGTAGACCTTACTCTGTCGAGTAAGTTTGTGTC
>VHZZ01004305.1:81576-95967 GCA_009801015.1 Silene noctiflora | reverse complement strand
AATGTCTGTAATAATTTCTAAAGTAAGGTTTTGTTTTTATGCCAATGAATGCTGTAATAATAGGGTTTGGCTTTGATCCTTTTATAGGACAACTTATGTGGGATGTTTTACCCCATTCATTTTGTGTATTTAGGGGAAAAATAGAAAATCTGGGCAGAATTGGTGGGACTTTTAAACTTTTGTATTGTTTGGTGGGGTTTTGGCCACTGTAATTTTTGGTGGGAAAGATTAACCATTAATTTCATGGGTAATACCCCAGTTACATTAATGATAAAGCATCAACTTTGCCACCTCTTTGTACCTTTAATACTTTTTTATTTCTTTCTTAAAACTTGTGCAAAAAGGATATGTGTAGTGTGGAGTTGAATGAAGAGAGTATAGGTAAGTCATTTTCAAATAATAACATCAATAAAAAATTTAGTAATTAATAGTTTTATATAAATTTTATTTATATTTTAATTAAAAAATTATACTTTAGAATTTAGTGACAATAATATAACTGGATGCAACAACAATAATTTAAATGAAATAAATTATATTATTAATTTATGTATTTAGTAAATGCACTTAAATTGCCCGACTATCGCAATGAGTGGTATCACTTATGACCGACATCCTATAAATCCTAACATACAAGCACACCTCGACACATTTGTCACCACTCTAGGGATATAAAGAAAACACGCGGTTTTAGGACGGCCCGACAACCTAACATACATATCACAAACTCTTGTGTTATGAAGTTTAGCATGTTGATTGTGAGGAAATGCTTAAACGATATTCAAGTTTTAATTCATTACATAAAATGAGGCGATGATTTTTATGCTACCTCTACCCACCACAAATCTAGTGTAATGCTTCTCCATATCGGAGTTGGAACCAACATTGAAGACCACAAAACACTCACGTGCGGATTTGTTTTTTTTTTTTTCTTTTCTTTTCTGTTTTCCTTGTATAAAGAGAGGCACAATGGTAAATATAATGTTAGAAGGGACATGAATCATGTATAGGTTCCATCCGGGTCTGGGACGGATTACGGGTCTGTTTCAAGTTTGTTGGTTGGGTCTATCCGGGTCAAGTGGGTCGGGTTATTTCGGGTCGAGTCATTTTCGGGTCTATGATTAAGAGAGATAAAGGCATTGCAAGTCTTTTTGGGCCAATTAGAGTTGTGTTTTATCAGGTTACCTTCGGGTTGGGTGGTTTCGGATCGGATCCTTTCAAACGGGTTTGTTACGGATCAAGAAATATGGGGTCATTTTCGGGTCGAGTCGGGTCCATTCGGGTTTCGGGTCGCATTTGGGTGTTGTAGTTCGAGTCAATTTCGTGTCTCGAGTCAGCCTTTTCAGTTCAGGTTGATTTTGCCAGGTCTAATAACTTTTCTAATTTGAATTTATAAGAGCTGAACTTATAGTAAAATTGGTACTTACTGAACTTATAAGAGCTCAACATATTCAGAATTATTTGTAAATAAACTAACAAGCATAATTATTTTTAATATTTGCATGATAGGTCGAAGGACAATATAAAAAAAAAAAAAAAAAAAAAAAATAGAGGGGTCACTTTGATATAACAATATCATCGTGATTGGAGAGAATCATTTGCGTTAGACATTAAATGTTTAACATTGTTATAATTGCTCGTTTGTATTTGTCATACAATTCATTTAAGTAGATTTTCAAGTACAACATTTCTCATGTAATAATATAAAATTATTTGTACATGATAATATTATACCATTTATTTATACAATATTATTCTAATCATGAAGTTTATATAATTATTTGTATATATTATTTATATATGCCCGTGCAAAGTTTACATGAGTTTTAAGCTAGTTTTCTTGTATAAAGAGAGGCACAATGGTAAATATTATGTTAGAAGGGACGTGAATCATGTATAGGTTCCTCAACTCTATAAAATAAATGTCGAGGTCCTTAATTGAATTTTCTTTTCCAAAGTTGTAGCCTCATTTAAGGTTAACTGGTACACTATCCGTCCTAGTTAGACCTGACAAACAGATCATGTCGTGTCGTGTTCGTGTCCGTGTCAGCGTGAAACGGGTCAATACTATTTCAACCCTAACCCGACCCAATTATATAAACGGGTCATTTGTTTCAACCCTAACCCAACCCATTTAATTTTTTTATAACCCAACCCGACTTAAATGAAGGGGTTCATAAGTTTGGGAAAGGGAAAGGGAATGGAATTAGGAAAGGATTACAAAGGGAAAGGAGTGGAATACCCTTTGATGATTGTAGTTGTTTGGTTTAAGATCCATAAAAAATAAAATAAAAAAATACTAGTATCAGTCATTTCCAACACCAAAACCCACAACTCCATCGCCAACGACCTCATTTTGCGCCGGCACCGTCGACCGCCTCTATGCCAGATCGACCACCGCCATCCATACCAAACTCAATCCACCCACGTACCACACCACATAAATCACCACCCAGGTCGACTTACTAGGTGAGTGAAGGGGGTGCGACGCGGTGGTGGTGATGGTAATAGCAGCAGTGGAGGGCAACGCCGGCGATGGCACGAGGACGGCGATGATGGGGCGGAGGGGGTGCGGCCAGGTGGTGGTGATTTGGCATTGTTTGAGGCAGTCATTACTCATTAGTATATGGTGCCAAGTGTTGGTGGTGCCATGGTGGGTTTGGCGGTGGGGGGTGTTAAGAGGTGTGGACGACAAAGCTGCTGTGGTGGTTGTGGGTGTTAGGGTCATCTCAGTTGTGACTACAAAATATTTCATAATTTTCAATTATCTGCGCAGCACACGTACCTAAATTATCGTTCGTGTTTGTCCGAATTGGAATCGGGTTCATAAATTCCTAACTTTATCCATTGTTGTTTCTCTTGATATTTGGTGTCAAAAACAAAAATAACAAAGCGGAGATGAAAAATAAAAATTAGTATGTAATCTTTTATTAAATTAAGTTTTCGAGTCTAAGATCATCTTCTCAAACCGGGTCATTCGAACTCAATTAGCTTAGCTTTGCAAAACAAAAATATTTTCCGCTACAAGCCCCCTTGTATCCTCCGTGTTTCCGTATTATACCGAGTCAAAATTAATTTAGCCCTCAAAACCTTTAAAATACCATTTGGAAGAAAACCTCAAATAGAACCCTTCCTATCGAACATTTCCACTTCGCCGCCGCACCTTACCACCGTTGCCGCCATCACTACCGCCACCGTTGCCGCCACCGCCACCGTTGCCGCCATCGTAAGTTATAGAACTAACGGCCTTCTTCAATCTTAATTGAGAATAATTTCGTTTCAATGTATCGTTAATTAATCAATAATCATCATCAATAATATGTTTATATTGCGTTTCATATGCGTGTTTAATTGTTTTTTAATTATTAATTATTACAGCATCAAATCATTTGCGTGTTATTAAAGAATTAAAGGAAGTTTAGTGATGGATAATATTGTCGGAGAAAAGATTGTTCCAGAAGTAATTGATTCTAGTAGCAATGAAGTAACATCAAAGATAGCTGATATCAATTTGGAGAGTTCTGAGGTTGTTGTCGATAATAATGATGATGTAGCGGAACCGTCCTCCGATGCCAAAGGAGGTGAGGATGTTTCCGTCATTTCTTTACGTTTCCGTTTTGTGGAGTGTGCAAGTTGTTGCTTTGTATTAAGATGTAGGAGTTGTGCACATATTCGCCTTTTAGGACTTGCCTATGTTGTGTAGATAGTTTGGACTATAGAGATGATGCTAGTTTAGCTTCTTGGGGTGGAAAATGGGATATGGAATGTTGTGAAGTTAAAAAGAATAAAATGAAAGCGAAACAATTGCGACATATGGTAATTTTTTTTATGGTTGTGATTGATCACAGGTTTTAATTAATTTGACACACACGAGTTAGGGATGATTTTATTGTTACTTGTCTACATACGAGATGTTTAGGTTTGGTTTGGTATGTTTTTTTTGGAATATCGAAATGTGGAAATGTTGAGATTGGAGTGTTACTAGAAGATTTAGGCTTGGACATGTAAGAGAGTGGTGTATGGGTTTGCTTATCGATTTTCGTGTGGACGTTAGAATCTTGTATGCTTTACAGTCACGAAGCTTATAATGTAGTGTGTGTCATTATTACAAGAAATACTCCCTCTATCCCAATCTTTTGTTATTTTTGACTAAAATACCCATCATAGAGAATAAAAAAGGTAAACAATGATTTTGACAAAGGGAGTATCTAGCTTTCTGTTCTAGGCACTGTCACAGGGACACGTGGATCGTTTAATCTACCTTCTACCTGTATTGGACATATGTCTGAGTTTCTGATACAAGAAAATACGAATGTTTCCATGCCCCTGTCCTCAGTTTTTTTGATGTGTGTATGGAGGAGTAGGTAGTGTGAATGACGCTAACTACTGTGCTTCTGTATTTGGAATGTGTTTGGCAGATGGTGCAAAGAAGAAGAAGAAGAAAAATAAAAGCAAGTGAGGACCTTCTTTTGTTTCGGTCTCGTGAATCTTGTTGAAACTAGTTTGAGTTTAGTTTTTATGCGTGGACTTAGATCGATTATCTGATTGATGTGAAAAATGCTATCTTCAGGAAAAAGAAAGAACCTTTGCAGCAGACAGATCCTCCCTCTATTCCTGTGGCTGATCTTTTTCCATCTGGGGATTTTCCAGAGGGTGAAATTCAGCAGTACAAAGACGAGTAAGTATTCTCCATTCTTCTACCAGTCTCTTAGTGCCCATAAACTTTTTTTTATGGTTTTTGCGGATGTGTGTTCTTACTCTAGATTAATTGCTCATCAAAACCCTATGATAAGATCTTTAAGTGTTCAAATATGTAATTAAAACTGATTCACATAATCACATTATTATTGTTGTCATCATTATTACTGAGGTTTTTGTTGCAAGTTATTATACATGATCTAATTTTCCCTAAATTTTCTCCATGGATTTGTTCACCTTGTGAGTAATGAGGTGTCCTGCAAAATTTGTTAATTGTCTGGTATCAGTGTGCTAGGTTTTAGACTTTTACTTGGGCATGAAGTGATGGTAGGTTAGACGATCATTAATTACTTTATCTTACCAAACAACCACTTTCCACCATCCGTTTTTATCCGTTTACTAACTTTGATTTTTTAGGTAGGTTTTTGTTTTTTAGTATCATTATTCCTAGTCATCTACCTACCTATTCACACTGAAACATGACTGTACTCTTCTCTAGCCTGGTTTCATAATTGATGTACGAATTGCAATGAATTACTTGCGGTGCACTCCTTTTTCCACATCCAAAGTGACAATCTTGCCTCGGTTTCTCCTTGCTATCCACTTTAGAAAGAGGATTTGTCTGTGGCTACGATTCACATCTGCTTGGATTTTTCTGTGGCTACGATTCACATCTGCTTAATCATTCATGTACTCTTCTTATTGTGAGTCAATGCTTAGTACTCTTTGATAATGATGCCTGTTATTTAATAATAAAACTGTGTTGCTGCTGCTGGTGCAGTAACTTATGGAGAGTGACGTCTGAAGAGAAGAGAGAGCTGGATCGTTTGCAAAAGCCTATTCATAACTCAGTTCGCCAAGCTGCTGAAGTTCATCGACAGGTTTGTCCTCCTACCTGAGGAACATTAATTGTTTTGCTGTGAGATGCATTACAGTTAGTAATATCTGTGGTTAGGTTCGGAAATATATCAGAAGCATTGTGAAACCTGGGATGTTAATGACTGACCTATGTGAGACTTTGGAAAACACAGTCCGTAAGTTGATATCTGAAAATGGGCTACAAGCTGGCATTGCCTTCCCTACTGGCTGTTCTTTGAATTGGTAATTTTTCTTTTTAATGTAGTTTAAATTGCTAGTATGCACTATGCTTTTACCATATCTGGGACTTCATTGATTTATATTCCTGACCAGGGTTGCTGCTCACTGGACACCCAATTCTGGAGATAAAACTGTGCTAGATTATAATGATGTGATGAAGTTGGATTTTGGAACCCATATTGATGGTAATATTTCTTTAAGATCCTATATTAAGTAGGAGTGCTCCGGTTGAATATTACTCACATTCAAAGTTATATCATTTTGCATTGGGCACCAACATGGTTATTTTATTCTCCACTTTGCAGGACACATAGTAGATTGTGCTTTCACTGTTGCATTTAATCCTATGTTTGATCCACTATTGGAGGCTACACGTGAAGCAACAAATACTGGAATCAAGGTATTTATTATTTCTATTAAACTTCAATCCTTTTAGCTTTTAAAAATCACTTTTGCATATTGTCACTGATTAGCTAACCGCCATATGTATCATCGATAAAATAATATTTGGCCGAGCTTGATTGCAATTCTTATTTCACTTCGGCTGTCATTGATTGTCTACTAGATCGTCTTAGTTGATATTATACGTGATGAAAGTCTACAAAGTTTTACCAAACGCCTTCTGCATTACTTGATTTTTAGCTGTAAGCCTTTCTTGAGAATGCCAAGTAGACCTAATGCTTCCTCATTGAGCCTGGTGCTGCAAGCAATTTTAAAATCCAAGTTACCTGTGAAGGTTTGATCTGTTTGCTCGACCATTGGTGGTATGGAATTATTAATACTTATGATAGTTGCAGCGACGGAGTCGATATGTAGCATTAGGCACGCACTCTTGAGTTTTATGTTGGAAGAACGCTGAGGATGATTCACATTTGTTCTTACACTGATTTTGCATACTACCTTTGGTATTCACTATTCGACAAGAGTATTGGGTGTGCACAAGCATTTGGTGTAAGCTGTGTAACCCATTATTGGTTGAAGTACAGATGAGAAGTTTATGTAACTTTGCTTGCAGTGTCTTGTGCGTGTCTGGCTAGAGCGGAAATCTCAAACATTTTGTTAGTTCATCATTATGTAGAGGCATAGAGCAAACTTGGGGTCAGGTTATTTATCTAATTATCTTTCTTCCTTATAGACTAAGGTAGCAGGGGTTTTGTTAATACCTCAATTACGCTTCTTAAAAGGAACTGGGAAATTTTATTATTTTAGTTAGGATTAGGATGACTTGTTTTTTGTAGTTTATTCTGCTCCACACCCCCTTGGAAGACTTTCCTAAATCCTTGGAATTTTTCCTTACACTTGGCATTGTAAGGCATGGTTTGGTTGATCAAGGAATTGGATTGACACCCGAAATTCCAATTCACGTGAATTATTTTCCTATATACAAATTCACATGAATTTAAATAAGTCGTTTGGTTGCGAATGTAGGAGTTGAATTCCACCGGGGTTGTCAACTACCTAGAGAAGAGTAGGTAATGCAATTCCCCATTATGTAGGCATTCAAACCTCCTAGGAATATTGAATGCCTACATTTTGCCAAAAAATTAGCAACCAAACGAGGTCTTAATTTTTTTTATGGAGAATAAACTACAATGTAATGCAATATATTTTGGCTCCAGATGGAGATAGATGTTATATCCCAACTGACCATTAAGCCTTAAACCTAGCCTTTGAGTAATTGAAAATGGTTTTCTTACAATCCTTATGACAGAGATCCCATCTTGTCGACATGAGCTCTTCCTTGATAAATCAGTGCGGCTTCTTAGGCTTCAGTTTTGGAGTGTTAACCACGGATTAAGTGTTACACCTTAGCTAGCTGCCCTTTTGGCCTTTTCTTGTCAGTTGAACTGTTTACCGTACGTTATTAATTAATGTGTGCTTGTTTCTACATATTAGGAAGCTGGGATTGATGTGCGTCTTTGTGATGTTGGTTCTGCTATACAAGAAGTGATGGAGTCGTATGAGGTTGAAATCAACGGAAAAGTCTTTCAAGGTATCTTTTGTGAAGCTTAATTTTTTATTAAAATTTTAAGTTATGATGCTCCATTTGTGCCCTAAATAGTACTGCTGTCCGTTGGAACAATCATACTTTTGGGATATAAACACATTTTCAGGCTTCTTGTGAGGCATACGTGATATGTGTTTCTGTTGAACTCATCTCATGTTGATGTATTTCCTCATCAAACTCCCGAGTACCAAAAGAGTGATCTGTGACTGAATGAAAGCTGTCGGAGAAAGATATAATGTTCTTGGTTCTAGTCAGCGAACCTGTTCTGTCTTGTTTTATTTTAAATGTTCGAAGTTGACAGCTGTTTGTCTATTGTGAATGTGCTTATTGTGTCAGTTTCCATGTTGGGATGTTACGTACTACTTTTACTTCATTATTGAGATGGACCTTACAAGTTACAATCCTAGTCAATAAGAGGAGCTGTTTGCAGATTGACTCCCTTAGTAATAGTACAGAGGTTAAAATTCTTTGATCCCTGTGACTCCATTAGTAAAGAGCTGAACAATGGAACTCTTGGATTTTCTCCTTCAGAATCACGCTCGTTCTTTCTATATTTCTTTGTGATGTTTTATAGGTTTAAGTTAGCATGTGCTGTGCTTCCTAGATTAAATTCTGTCACTTGTTTTTTTTCGCTGGATCATAATTTTGAAGTACTTGATAGCTCAGTTAGGAATTTGTGTGTTTATAAAAGCACGCAAAAGCAGTAAATGAGCCCTTTAACTTTGACCAATTGCGAAATCAAGCCCCGTAAGTTACAAATGTAGTGATTAGGCCCCATAAGTTTGACAAAAAGTAAAATCAAGCTCAATTTTTATTTTCAACCTAAATTGCATTATTATTAATCACTATATATTTAAGTTCATCATACACTTATAATAATTATTACAATTATAAAATTTTGTAAAATAATTTATTAACATAATTTTTTGAATATTTTCATTATAAGAATACTTCATCAAAAAATTCCAATTTTTATGTAAGTCACTCAAGTATTTTTTATTAAATATATAATAACCGCATACTAATTTTTAAAATTTATTATAATAAGCGTTATTAAGTGTTAATAAACTGCATAAATTCATGTAAAATGAATTATTTTAGTTGTCAATCTTGTGATTTTGGTCGAAAAAACATATTTTGGGTTGAATCTCTCTTTGGTCAAAGTTATGGGGCCTTTAACAACATTCAAAACTTTAAAGGGATTAATCTCACAATTGGCTAGAGTAAAGGGGTTTAGTCACCACTTACGCGGTTTATAAAGGCTATCATACATCTTGCCATCAAATGTTACTTGTGTTGTGTATAGTATTTTGCTAGAAGTCTGAATTTGTTGGGTGAGGGCCGCAAATTCTTCAAAAGTGATATAGCTGTTGGTTTAAATTGCAGTTAAAAGCATCCAGAATCTTAATGGACACAGCATTGGGCCATACCAGATACATGCCGGAAAATCTGTACCTATTGTGAAGGGAGGTGTACAGACTAAGATGGAAGAGGGTGAATTTTATGCTATTGAAACTTTTGGGTCAACAGGTATAAATTCTTTCAGCTACAAAACTTGGTATTGGGCTTATATTAAGTTGTAAGGTTTTTTACCGATTTGCCCGTGTTAATATTTGTTTGGATATCAATGCAGGTAAAGGATATGTCAGAGAAGATTTAGAATGCAGCCATTACATGAAAAACTTTGATGTTGGACATGTGCCATTGCGGTTACCTAGAGCGAAGCAACTGTTGGTTACTATCAATAAGAACTTCTCCACGTTAGCTTTTTGTAGGCGATATTTAGATCGTCTTGGGGAGACTAAATATYTGATGGCACTGAAGAATTTGTGTGATGCTGGCATTGTTCAGGTATTAAGATTTGATGTCCTCTTAACTTTCTGATAGTTGTATACTTGCTTTGCTATCAAGAATGCATACATCATTTGGTGGCACATCATAATAGCCATCAGTGGTACTGCCTGCGTAAGCTTTGGCAGGTTTTTTTGAAGTTCTGTTGTAAATGACCTTAGGCACTGTTAGCGTAGGTAGCTTTAAAGTTCTGCCAGCTTGTCCGTTTCTCATGCACATTTATAGCACCTTTTTGAATGCTGCTTCGTTGTCTATGTTATATAATAATCTTCTCTGTCTTTCTCACCTCCCCATGGCAGGAGATGGTTGCCTTTTGAAGGTTTTGTTTGTTTGCCTCTAGTATTAAGACATTTCCTGCCTAAGGGCTCGCTGGGGTTGGGGCTAAATGTTACGGGGTTCTTCCTATTTTCCTTAATTTTTCCTTACATTGTCCACAACTCCTCATAACAGCTATGATTGTGTGGATTTAGCAAGTATAGGTGGACTGCTATGATTGTGTAAGAAATGGTTTTGTTTATTGTTTAATTCATCAAGTATAGGTGGACTGCTATGATTGTGTGGATTTAGCATAGCAACCGTAATCTCAGTCGTTTAATGCTCGAAACCTATGTCCTGAGTTACTTGAGCTTGTAAATTTCTGAGATGATGTTCCTAATCTGCAGAATCTCATTATTGTTGCTCATGTACTAAATTGAAGTGCGGTTCATAGCCACGGGCATTCATGTATAATTTTTTGTTTTTGCAGCCATACCCACCTCTCTGTGACGTGAAGGGAAGTTATGTGTCTCAGTTCGAGCATACAATCTTACTCCGTCCTACCTGCAAAGAAGTTGTTTCAAGAGGCGACGACTATTGACATCCTAAACGTTACTTGTATTTCCAGATGTTTGGCACTATTTATGTCTGTACACAAATTCAGATTTTGCCTTTTCATTCCTGATACATAGTTGCGCGATAAATTTTTACAAGCTATTCTCAGTTTACTAGTGGAACATGCCACAGATATCATACTCAAGTCTCTCATCTTCATGTCTGAATGTTGCAATGATTATCCCAAGTCTTGTCTCAACTTCTACTTAGAAGTTAAATTTCCTCGATTCTGGGGGTAATTTAAGCTCTTAGAGACCGTCTTTCTGTAGTAGGTATGATTTGGAGACCTTTTATGGTAATAAAATACTTCGAAGTTGATAATCATCAAGTAAGGATCAAGAATATCCAACATTGAGGGGAAAATCACTTTTGAAATGTTCAATGGAGAGAAACTATGAACTGTATAGTAAAGGATGGTATCGAGATTCGACTACTGAGATCCAGTCCAACGTGGTTAGCTCTGCTCGAATGAAATCGATTCTTCAATTAAACTGTGTCAAAAACCTAACCAAATTATCTGTTAGGTCAACACATCAAACTGAACTTGAAATTAACGTCAGTCTTAATGAAACAGATTAAACTTAACCCGATTCAAAACCGATCCGAATATTACACATTGACCGATTGATGCTATATTATCAAACAGATAAAGTAGTGCCACAAACGAAGACTCAAAAAAAAAAAAAAAAAAAATGGCAACGAACTACATTCTAAAAGGAACATCAAATCTTCTCATCACCTCCTGCATTCGCACCATAACAATTCCTACACCTTCCACCATCCGATTACTTCCATTTTCCCCCTTTCCAAACCCTAAAGTTTCACCCGTCTCCCTCTCTCTCCCCTCCTTCGCGCGCCGCCATGTCCGACACCAATGCACCGTCGCGGAAACCACAGTCACCTCGCCGGACACTGCGGCTCCCTCGACGGACATAGCGGCGCCTCCGGATATGGCGACGGTGAGGGAGGCGGCGGGATTGCTGGACATTAGAGTGGGGAAAGTGTTGAAGGCGTGGCGACACCCCGACGCCGATACGTTGTATGTTGAGGAAGTTGATATTGGAGAGGATGAGCCTCGGACGATCTGTAGCGGTCTTGTTAAATTTGTGAATATTGATCTTCTTCAGGTTTGATTTTAGTTTGGATTTTTTTTTGTTTTGGATTTTTTGTTTTGGATTTTCATTGTGTTTAATTGTTGGTAATTTGGGGAATTAGTGTTATTAGTGCGGTGACGGAACCAGGATTTTTAGTTAGGAGACGGAATTTTTTTAGGAGAGAAGTAGTTACTTATGTAATGTGGTATAACTTGGAAAATTTCGAATGCTTTACTCCCTCTATCCGAGTGAATAGTTTAGACTTACTTTATTTTGTGAGAAGAAATAAAGTGTAAACTATTGACTGAGATGGAGGGAGTAACTAATCGTATCTTCGGTTTTACGACATCCTATGATTTTGTATAATTGTTGGTAATTTGGGGAATTAGTGTTGTTAGTGTAGGAGCGGAACCATGATTTTAGTTAGGAGGCGATAAATTTTAGAAGAGATGAAGTTTGAAAGTTTAACTAATTGTACGTTCGGTTTTACGAGACACTAATAGAAAATAGGTAAAACCGCAAATATACAATTATGGAGATTGTGTATTGTTGTTGATGTAGGGTAATTTTGGGTGTTAATGTTTGATAGTTTATGATGATTGTCCAGGGTGGAACCAGGATCGGTTAGGGGTGGGAAAATTCGGTGGGAACTAGTATTCTAGTAATGCAATAAGCCATTTGTGTAAGGTAAATGAGCGGAAAAAAATGGCGAAAAGTTTAATTAAAAGTTTCAAGCTTTTTATCGTCTTGGTTCCACCCCTACTCATTGTTACACCCGGACCTTGTGAGTAATTTAAATTCTTTTTGCTACGGAGTAATGCTGGATTGTTTGTGAAAAGTTGTTCACAAATTGAAGATATTATTCCATGATTTAAACAGAAAAGCTTCAATATCAATCACCTGTTATCGCACAAGTTGTAGCTAGTCGATAAGATACCAGTGTTGATGGAAAGTATACAGGCAAGTCAGACAATGGTTGAAAATATTGACGTCTCCCCATTTGACCCATATATCGTTTATGAATTAATGTTTTGGTTTTGTACTGTTCGATAAAAGTTATCTTTTTTGAGACTCTTGTGGTTTTGTCGGCTTGTCGTTGTTGTGGTTGTGGTTGTTTAATATTGGAGTTGGCACTTGAATGAAGCTCAAAGCTTTTGGGACGTTAGTATGATGTCATTATAGGAGTATTAGATTCATTCGTATTTATTTGTTTGCGACTGAGTCTGACAAACCAAGAATTCAGGCTAGTATTTGCTCAATCAAATCTTCATCTGTGTGATTTCTTTGTCAAAAATTCAGGCTGGTATTGTATGTGGTTGACTGCAGGATAGAAAGGTCATTGTTCTTGCAAATCTGAAACCAAGGAATATGCGTGGCATCAAGTCAAGCGGCATGCTCATGGCTGCTTCTGACGCATCGCATGAGAATGTTGAGCTTCTTGTCCCTCCAGAGGACTCAGTCCCTGGCGAAAGAATCTGGTTTGGCTCAGAAGATGAAAAGGAAAATCAACCTGATGCGGCATCTGCCAATCAGGTATGAGTTTTATCAGTTACGCACTTACGCTTGCTCCACTTTCATTCATGAGTGCAAAACATGAGCCGTGGCCTTCTTGTACCCCACTGTGTGTTCTGCATCTGTGGAGTATAGAAGTCTGCAACTATGTTCCAACGAGAAATGATCCATGTGCTCTGTGTGAAATTCATTTTTATGTCTAACTTCTGATCACTCGTTCACAAAAGAGTAGCTTACAATTTTAAATTAAAATCAATGTGTATTCAGATTTTTTCACCTACAAAGATTGTGGCCAAATACTCGGCTTAGTCTGATACTCTGATTGTTTCGGTGTGTACTTCACTGCTTTGTCTATTCTAAGTTTTTACTCCTTTTATTTTATGTGACAGCAACATATGACTAAATTCTTCTCGAATTGAAATAATCTTGGTTCGGGCAAACTAGATTTTAGGCTGTTTTACGTGACTGTATGCTTGTGCTACTCTAATCCTCCATTTTTCCTACTAATTACCATTTTAAGAACAGTTTATCGGTGACTGAATATGTGCAGATTCAGAAGAAAAAGGTGTGGGAATTAGTTCAACCTCATCTCAAAACTGATGCTGCTCGTGTCGCGGTGCTGGACGGGCGTTTCATGATGACATCTGCTGGTCCTGTGGCTTCTTCGTCCCTGATGAATGCAAATATATCCTAAATTTCTAGTGATGCGCCATTTAAAACTCGCGAGGTTTAAATTTCCTTGGGACAGAAATACCATTTGAAAATTTACGAAACTTGAAGGATGTTTAACCTAGATTGTCATTCTTAGATCTGCATTTATGAACGAGAGCATTTTGAGGCTAGTTAGTTTGATATGACATGGTTACAACACGGTTGGAGCAAATATGTGTATTCTCCATGAAAATGGTCGTAAATTGTCTTCGGGAAGTCAATTAAGTGCGCGCCTTATCGCCGTTGTAGTCTTTGTAGGACATTTGTGTCCGGTTTGAAAGGCCATGCCATCATGTAAAAATTCTACTTTTATTGACTCCAAATACTTGCAAATCTCTTACAAGCCTTGTTGAATTAAACTATATACTCAAACTCGATTGCTTGCAGAAGTAGGATATACAACTATACCAGGAGGAGACTTTGAAAATTGGGTGTTAGATACAAAGAGTACTGAACGACTCATTTAGTCGTAAGTTAAATGGTTGGAATTAGTATGGTTTTGATGGATAGAGAAGTGTTATGAAGCCTAATTGCAGGATACTTGTTGGA
>VHZZ01004304.1:19035-30758 GCA_009801015.1 Silene noctiflora | reverse complement strand
TGCATGCATAAGATTCATATTTAATTTTATGACTAAATTAAATGTATACATATTCTGGATATGTTTCATCTTGAGAGTCAAGATTTCCTTCAGTTATGAGAATTTAGGCACGATTGGTTGTTTTTGTGGTTGGTTTGGTATTGGGTTGCCTTCTCCCTGTTTTGCAAAAGGATTGGTAAACTCTACTCTTTCCACTTGAATAACTCCTACGTCCACAAGTCCTTTAATACCTATGTTTGGTTCTTCCTTTGTTGAAATAGAAGTACCCCTAAATGCTATCCTTATACCTCTCAACGTTCTCTCAATCTCGTGATCAATGGGTAGGCGATTTCCTTGTTATCTCCTAGGCATGCAAAATATCAAACACTAGAAAACAATTAGAACCTCCTCGAGGAATTGACTTCCTCAAGGCAAAGAAAGGAAGACACAACTAAAAAGCAATAAATGATAACAATTAAACAATATACCGTCCCCGGAAACGACGCCATTTTTATAGTTCGCCAAAATTGGTCCACCTTAGGTCGTAATGGTGCTATCAAACAATACTTATAAATCCAACAAACAACTAGCAAGCGGTAAGTCGGAGTCAATCCACTAGAAGGGTAGTTAAATGGTTATCAAATGCAAATAGCTATGTCTTTGTGTCACAATTTGGTTTTGAGATGTAAACTAAAATACTACAACGAAAATGTAAAAAAAATGAAATAACAAGGCATGTAAATAAAAGTAGATATGTAAACAATCGATTAAAGGCACTAGAGTGTCATGGGTTCATAGGTGAATTATGGTATAATCACAATAATGAGTCAAACAAACAATTGTAGTTGTGTTGGGACCGAGTTAGATTATATCTTACAATCCCTAGAGAGACTTAGGTCTCGGAGTCGAGTTGGTTTATAGCTTATGAAACCTACAACGACGTGGTTCTCCCTATTCAACTATAGGCATGGTCTAACAATTCTTCAGTTTATTTATGTCTTACAAGTCTTGTTAAAAGGATAGAGAATCATGCTAGGTTGTCAATCAAGCATTTCATCAAACATAATATATGCATAAATTGAAAACATAACATACAATCATTCATATGAACTCATTAAGCATAAATCTAACCCATAATATTCCCCTAATCCCCTACTAACCCTAGCTAAAGGACTACTCACACATCATCATGGTAAACATGTCGTAAATGGTGTCAATCATCTTAACAAGCATAAACATGATGATAGAATGAAGCAATTAACAAAAGGTTAAGTAAGAGATTAAATAAAGAAGGATTATACCAACTTAAGATGAACAAGGAAATGGAATAACATTAGAACAAAGCTTTGATTAATTATGAAGAGTTGTCAATTCTTCAATCCAAAACCCAAGAATTCTCCAATTACAAACTAGATCTAACATTACTTGAGCAATAAGGAAAGGATTAAAATGTAATTAAACTAATCTAAACTAGTAGAGTCCCTAAGATAATATTTCATGATGATATTTCTCTAATTACATCAGCAACTCGTGGGAATCCTTGCTTGGGCGAGGAAGTTACCCTGCTGCTAAGCTCGCTCGAGCTGACACGAGCTCTACTGATTTTCCCTTGCTTCATCGCTTGGCTGCCCATAGCTCGTGAGGGCTCCTCTACATTGCCCGACTACTTCTTCTTTTCACTACGGCCTTTAGCCTTGGTCTCCTCTTCGATGCTTGGTTGTTAGATGCAATCAATTTATCTCCAAAATGCTTCGATAAATCAAGGTTGACACTCTTCTCCTACCAAAGGCATCAAAACCTCATAGAATAGCAAATAGGTAGCTAAAGACAAGAAACAACCCTATTAAACACGTAAAAACATGTAGAATGAGGCTAGTTAGGGGGGCTAAATGTGCGTAAATACGAGTCACATCATGAACACAACACTATCATCAATGAGGAAGCAAACTCTTGGACATAGGTATGATCAGAGAAGTCATGTACCCTGAATGGCTGGCCAATGTGGTAGTTTTACAAAAGAAGAAGGGAAAATGGAGAGTCTGTGTAGACTACACTGACCTGAACAAAGCCTATCCAAAAGATCCATTCTCATTACCACAAATTGATGCCATGGTAGATACAACAGTAGGGCATGAGATGTTGACATTCATGGATGCTTTCAGTGGATTCAACCAAATCAAAATGCATCCAACTGACAAGGATAATACTGCATTCATAACTGAAAGAGGCATATACTGTTACACAACAATGCCATTTGGCCTGAAAAATACAAGGGCAACTTATTAATGCCTGGTCAACATGATCTTCAAAGATCAAATTGGAGATACAATGGAAGTCTATATTGATGATATGGTGGTCAAGTCAAAGAATGTAGAGGACCATGTGAGAGTCCTGCAAGAAACATTCAAAATCATGGAAAAATACAACATGAAATTCAATCCATCCAAATGCTACTTTGGTGTGTCGGCAGGCAAATTCTTGGGGTACATGGTAACGAAAAGAGGAATTGAAGCTAGTCCTGAGCAGATTAAGGCCATCCTGGAGCTTGAATCAGCATAGTCTGTCAAAGATATCCAAAAGCTGACAGGAAGTGTTGCAGCCTTGAACCGATTTATCTTCAGTTCTTCTGAAAGATGAAAATCATTTTATAACCTACTCAGAAAGAACAAGCAATTCAAGTGGTTGTCTGAACATGAAACAACCTTCCAAAACATAAAATCTTACCTCTCATCTCCGCCATTATAGGCCAAGCCAAACAAAGGAGAACCCCTGGAAGCATACCGATCAGTCACCGAGACAACAGTAAGCGGAACCCTGATCAAAGAGGTAGAAGGACATTAACACCCTGTGTATTATATAAGTAAGAGTCTCCTAGATGCTGAAATGAGGTATGGTTTACTTGAAAAGTATGTTTTGGCTTTGATTGTATCGTGTACCAAGTTGCGTCCTTGCTTTAAATGTCACCCCATATTAGTTCGGACCAATCTACCCATAACATCTGTCCCGAGGAAGCCTGAACTATCACGCTGGATGACCAAATGGTCAGTCTAACTTAGCACCTATGACATAACCTTTGAACCAGTGTAACATCCCCATCTACCAAGGATCCTTAACAAGACCTTCCCTAGCAGATAAGGACGCTACCATCTCGGTTGCCCGAGGTAAGTATATCAAATAAACCATAAAAGAACATTTAATAATTCTTTACAACTTACCGCGGAAAACAAAAGGTAAACAACTCAACTATACAAAATTCGAAAATACAACTGGTGGAACTACTATCGCCTAACGACCATATTTATGTCACGCGACCTCTCCAACCCTGCAGCTACACCAAGACAGCATCCATAGTAATACTGAAAAATCTCACTGTTCACCATCCACGAATGGATCACCACAATTTTAAAACAATAAACGGGGTCAGTCAACCACATAAACAAAAAAGGAATTCATAGTAACATAATCCAATCAACTATGACCAAATAATCCTCCAAACTCCAAGAGTAACCGACTACACACTGAAGTGTGTAGCCCTACCAGGTTACCCATCGCAATAGGTAACCCACACCACAAGTGGGGACTGCAGCCGTATAACCTAAGCCCCGTTCATCGTAACGAGCGATCCCAGATCATTAATGTGCACATCCTCCTTGTGACGAGAGCCACAAGGGGCAAACATGGGGTGTGAACCATCTCCCGAAAATGGCTCCACAATCAATCCAACAACCAATATAATCACAAACAAAATCACAATCCTATTACCAATAATCAATCACAGTTACCATATTATAATCAATTATGTAATAAACTGAGTAGCGAAAACTCTACCTTTAACGATTCTCAAGCAAGAACCGATCATCACACAGACACACACGGAAGACTGCCATTGACACCTACAATAATGATATGACCCTATCACGATCAACCATAACCATAGCCTAACCCACAGATGGTGACGATGACTTACCTAACTTGATTGACTGATGACTAGGTCGGATCCCGACTCGTACGTCCGCTCCCATGTTGGTCTCCTAGGTGAAGGATTCAAAAGGGCGATATGGTGGAAGGAGGAAGGGGAAGAAGCATCTCTACTCTTAGGTTTAGGGTAGACGAAATGAAATGAAATGATTTGAGTCACGACTTCCGCGTATTATTATATTACGTTGACGTAGAGCCACTCGATCGAGTACTGAACGTACTCGACCGAGTACACCGCACTCTATCAACTGCCACCACTACTCGGCCGAGTGATCCTTACTTGGTCGAGTTTCAGGTCCTAAAGGTCATATTACTCCAAATTTGGTCTTGTCAAATGATCTAATCGAGGTCAAAGGTACTTAAGTTCAGTCAACGGGTCCCCAATAGGGCGGGTATTACACCCAGAACATTGATCAAATCTCAAGCCTTAGCAGACTTTGTGGCTGATTTGAGTCCAACCCTAGAACCTGACCTAATCAGGGAAGTGAATAGACTAGAGACACAACAGTCAGACCATTAATGGATCCTGTATATAGATGGGGCAACAAAAATGAGGAGAGCCGGTCTAGGGTTAGTACTTAAATCGCCACAGGGGATATAATAACCCAGACTGTTAGTTGTAAATTCAAAGCTACAAACAATGAGGCTGAATATGAAGCCCTGATAGCCGGACTCAAGGTAAGAATTGATCTTGGTGTGCAGAAGTTAAAGGTAAAATATGACTCACTGCTAATTACAAATAAAGTCAAAGGAATTTATGATTCAAAGGATTCAAAAATGATATTATAATTAGAAATTGTGAAAAGTGTTTGAACAAAATTCATTTCGTTTGGTGTTGACTAGATTCCGAGGGACTTGAATACCCAGGCCGATGCCCTAGCTAGCCTAGGATCAAATTTCAGTCCTACTATTTTTGATAATATACCCATTGTTCACCTGCTTGAACCTGCCATCAATAAGCTTGACCAGATTTGTCCTATTACTATTGACACAAATTCTTGGACAAAACCATACTATGATTAGTTCATTCGAGGCATACTACCTCAGAGCTAGCATGAGGCAAGAGTGTTTAAGATTAAAGCTTCTCCTTATACCATCATTAATAACACATTGTTTAAAAAATCTCAGGCTTGACCATACTTACGGTGCATGGAACCACATGAGGCAGAACAAGTTATTCAGGACATACATGATGGACACTGTGGAAACCACAAAGGAGGCAAAAGCCTGACAAGCAAGGTCCTCAAAACAGGCTATTTCTGGCCAACACTGAGGGCCGATTGCCTGACATACAACTCAAAATATGAAGCCTGTCAAAAAAATTCCCCATTCATCCATTAGCCATCTGAATTGCTTCATTCAATTTCAGCGCCCCGACCATTCATGAAATTGGGGATGGATATTGTAGGCAAACTAGCTCAAGCATCTGGACAGAAAGTATACATGTTAGAAATGACAGATTAACTTTTCCAAGTGGATAGAAGCAGACCCGTTCAGGCAAGTCAAAGAGAAGAAAGTCATCTCATTTAACAAAAAGAACATAATATGTCGATATAGGATCCCGTCAGAGATAGTGTGTGATAATGACACACAATTTGTGGGGAAGAAGATAATCGCTTTCTGCGCAGAATGGAACATAAATTTGGTGACATCCACACCAGGGTACCCTAAGGAAAATGGGAAGGAAGAGTCCAGTAATAAAGTAGCGATTAGCTGCCTGAAAAAGAAATTAAAGAAAAGGAAAGGCAGATGGACAGAAGAGTTCCCAGAAGTCCTCTGGGCAGACAGGACGACACCAAAGACTTCAACTGGACAAACTCCACACTCTCTGGTCTATGGCTGTGAGGCAATTATCCATCCAGAGATATATGTGCAACATCCAGATGTAGCCTAAACACTATTGAAGAAAACGAGCCTCTAATGCAAGATAGCCTGGTCTTGGCAGAAGAACTAAGAGATGCAGCCAAGATCAGGATTTTATCCTACCAATAGACTGTAGCCCGCACCTACAACAAAAATCTGAATATTAGAGTCTTCAGGGAAGGGGACCTAGTCCTAGGAAAGGTTTTTCCAAATACAAAGGAGAAAACTGCAGGAAAACTGACTTCTGTGTGGGAAT
Source organism: Silene noctiflora (assembly GCA_009801015.1). NCBI lineage: Eukaryota > Viridiplantae > Streptophyta > Magnoliopsida > Caryophyllales > Caryophyllaceae > Silene > Silene noctiflora. The sequence continues at coordinate 24,682 of VHZZ01004304.1, read as the reverse complement.
GACCCTTTGTAATTGACTAAATAGTCGGTCAGGATGCTTACAGGATACAAACTTTTGAAGGTGACATGATACCACGTTTATGGAACGTTAGTCACCTAATGTTATTTAATGTATAAGAGTCAGCCATTGTAATTCTCTTTTTACCTGCCTAAATCCAGGTATAATTGTCAGTCCAGTACAATTTAATTCTTGCTATTTATCTGATATGCTTCTATGTGTTTGTAATTGCCATTACATGAATAAAAATGTTATGTGCTTGATTCTATGTTTTATCTTCCTATTTGTCTTCCTACAAACTATTTCTTTACTTTCTCACCAGCTATAAAACATTCTGAACCTTAACATTTGTTTTAAATTTTCTGTAATTACCCCACATTATTACCTTCTTAAACAAATATTTAGGATTGAGGGCCACTTTACAAGCCTGATCAACATTCCTGATAATGCTTCACACAAATTGAAATAACAAAGATCGCCTGATCTCACTATTTTGTCGCATCTAAACTACCAAAAAACTGAGCGTAGTACACAATGAAATAAATAGGATGGTGAAATATCTTGACTATTTATTTAAAAGCCCTCCAAGTAGGCGCAAACCAAGCCCTCCTGCAGGCTGAGGGGCATAAGCCCTCCAGACAAGCAAAGGACCCCTACATCAACTTAATACGCTCTTAATCTAATAGGATGAGGATCAAGTCATAACCAAAAAACGATTCTCCGGTTATAAAATCTGCCCAGGGAATCAACATTTAAACCATAACAAAAACAAACACAAAACAAAATTGTTTTTCCAGGGACACCCCCGCTGGATAGGCTAAAATAGTATCAAGTTCCACAAAACCAAATTGTTTTTCTAAGGAATACCCCCCTTGGATGGGATAACCAAACAAAGATATTTCAACCTGCCTTGGAAGCAATAGCATAACCAACCCTTTCATTAAACATCTCTTTATCCTCCTCGGTAGCGTTACCTTTGCCTTTTTCTAGGGGAGCAGGAGAATCAACCTCTTCATTCTCAACCTCTTCTTTCTCATAAAGCTTGCACAACTTTGGGTAGGTGGCATTCAAATATTGCATTTCCTTGTCAGAATCCCATAATGGCCTAACCTCAACAGGCTCCTTTATAGCATCCACCCTACCTTTACCAAAGAAATACAGAGCAACATCCTTATACCTAGCATGAACCTCATCCTTCTCAACTGCCAGCTCCTCATTCTTGACCAAGAGCTCATGCATAGCCTGCTTTTCACCTGGAGCTCAGCCTTGGCAACAGTCAATTCCTCATTGGTAATGCTTATTTGTGCCTGGTTGAACTTGACAACATTTTGAGCAGACCCCAATTTTGACTTGGCAACCACCTGTTCAACCTTACAGGTTTCCATCTCTTTTTTTTTTAGGCTTGCAGCTCTCCCTCCAACTCCTGCATTTTCCAGTCCAGAATGTCAATCTTTGCATGAGTCGACTTCACTTGACAGGCACTCAAGAGTCCAACATTGACATTCTAAAACAGACAAAAGTCATGCATCAGGAACCAAAATCAAATGACCAGGGAATTAAAGATATTCGAATACAAGGATGAAAAAAAATTCACCTCTTAGGCCAAAGAAAGCAGACCGGCGATGCTGTCCCTTAAAGCAAAAAGGGATGCCCCTCAGCTTGAGCAGACGACTCCTCAGTATTGGAAAAAATTAGCTGATCATCCACCTTGAATGAAAATGCCTGAATCTGTTCCCTGGAAACTTGGAGGTTTTCTTTCCTAACCCTGAACTCCTCGGTATCCTCAGCAACAGCACGGACCTCTTCAGCAGTGACAAAATCATCATGCTCCCTCCTCCTCTTATTAGAAGGGCTTGTCTCAGTTGGAGCAATATGAGCTGTAGCAGGTTGAGTCCTAGGAGGCTGCTCACAAGGCACTAAAATATGAAGAGGAGTAGTACTGTCACTACAGGTAGCCTCCCTACTCTAGGACCTTTATTCAGCAGTCTGTGTTATGCCTGCCTTCAAATCAGCAAGGCCAAAACCAACAATCCTAGCAGATGAGGATAGTCACTACAGGACAAATTCCTTAATCAACAATACAGACACGAATCTCAAACTACAAACAAAGAAAGCGAAAAACAAAAAGGCCTTACTAGCAGAAGATGAGACCCCTGAGCCCTTATAGGATTTGGGAGCTTTATAGGTACTCAATTTGGCTTTMATAAATCTTGGGAACGGCTCCCAACCAAGACTAGCAGGCCAGGTAAGTTCCTCGTCAGGAAGAGCCATAAAAGCGGCAATCCTATCACCTGAACCCTCAATAGCAGGATCACAACACCAATCAACAACTAAAACAGACCAACACAAGTAAGCATGCATAATCATTTTTCCATTTTCCTTTTTATACTAGTTTGTGAACGTGAAAGAAAGAAACAAAACAGGCTTACCAGACTCCAAAGCTCTATAACTGAGATATTCCAAGGCAAGATAAATAGTGGCAGCCTTCACAAACATGAAAGTCATGACCTATCCTTATCATCACCAGAATCAAAATTATTAATCAAAGGCAACATCTTTGCCCTAACCGTAAAATTAAACCTACCAGATGAGTGGATTTTTAAGTGATAAACGTTCTTGATATCCTCAAGAGTGAAGACTAGGTTATGCTTGACACACAGGTTCTCGATAGAGTGAACTAATTTCCACACCATAGGTATGATATGGAAGGGAGGCACCTGAATGGCTCTGATAACGTCCACCAATAGAGGACTAAAAGGATGCTTGCACCCGACTTTAAATGCCCACTCAAAGAAACAAAACCAGCCAGGGGTACACCAATTAGCCTTGACTGGACCATTTTCGGGGATCCAAACCTCAGTTTCCTCAGGGATCAGACCCTTTGTCTTCAAGAAATGTTCAAAAGAAGGGTTGAGAAGATTTGCTTCAGGGAAAGACGACGAAAAAGACTTAATAGGAAAAAAGATGGAATCTTTATGCATAATCGCCAGAATTTCAACAGGTGGATCAACCTCAACCATCTAATCTTCAGGAATCACTTCAAGCATATCATCAATTTTAGTCGCATCAACGACTTCAGCAGGTTTGGGAGCAGTAATTCTTTTCTTTGGTGCCATTTGTTTTGAGTTTTGAGTAAAGAAGGAGGTAGTTATTCAGATGATTTATGAACATGATGAAAATGAAAATAGTTGTGAAAAGTAAAAGGGGCAAAGACTGTGAAAACTCCAATTAATAGGCAGATTAAATTTTTTTTAGGGTTGAGGCAAGTGGATGAGAGCAATCATGACTCTCCTTGGTTATCACGCAATTACCAACATTTATTCTCCAATCCGTTGAGAATTTAAAAACTGATGGGACTCTTGCATTACTCAAAAAGTTGTGAGATTGGCCTTGTCAGGCTTTGAAGAATTGGCCTGGTCAGATTATCTCCTCATTCCTGGCCAAATCCAGCAGAAATAAAGAGATAAGGGGCATGTTGAGCTAGGATAAATCCTACCCTGAGCCAACAACAACCAACCTAATAAAGCCTGGCAGGGGCATCACTACCAAGAGACGACACAACAGGCAGACATCAGCTAGGAGAGAGATACCAGGACAGGTCTAACCTGAATGTCTAAGTGGGCAGCCTAGCATAATTAAACATCGGATACTACAAGTATTAATCACATGTTGGAATAACAAGAAAGAAGTTGGTTCCTATCTTTAAGGAAGACCAAGGTTGTGGTACCTATTGTCAAGGAAACACAACCAATAAAACAATTGAAGCAGCGACTAGTTGAAGAATGGGTCAACAAAAGCAAAGGACATGTTACCTATTATCTAGTAACGGCTACCACTTCTCAAGGAAAAAGGCCGTTGGAAAAAATTGGAGGCTATAAATGGAAAGGAATACGCCAACATAAACACACACAATATACTTGATAACTTCAGAACTACAATTGTATACACTTATTCAAATTATTCATAGTGAAATACTCTCCTAGCATGGTGCCCTAAGTTTTTTGCCATTTAAAAGGATTGTTCCACGTATAAATCTTTGTGTCAGTGTGATTTTGTTTACTTTGCAAGTAGTATAAAACAGTCAGGCTAAATATTTGAGCTAGGGTAACCTTGCACTTATTATCCAGACAAGATCATCTCCTCTGCGTAAAATCTTGCTAAAACAATTGGCGCCCACCATCGGGCATCTAGCTCAAAAATATCAAAAATCCAACCTTAAACAAACTTTCAATCCCTCAAAAATTAAAGGCGAGAATGTTGAACAACAACTAGCCGCAGCCAAGAAACAACTATTGGAAATGGATGCACTCAAGGAAAGAATGGTCCAGGCAGAAGTAGAGGTCCAGAAGTTGAAGGAATCAGAATCCAGTCTAAAACAGAAATTACAGAACAAGTCATCAGGCTCCAACTTTAAAATTCAGCATGGAACCCCATTCTCCTCTATCATCAATAATATCGATTTCTCAAATTTTAGGAGTCCTAGTCCTTCAATGAACAAAGGTACTAACCTTGACAGAGATGTAGATAGGGGCAATAATAATGATGGCTACGGTCTACAAAATCCAGAAACTTCACGAGAAATTTGAGAAGATACCTGAGGTACCTACTAGCTTAGAAGAGGCCAACCCTGAAAGTTATGCTGACCCACCCTACATAGATGAGATAACAAGAGTGGATCTGCCCAAGAAGTTTGTTGTACCATCAATGAGGACATATGATGATGGAACCGCGGATCCACAGAATCATGTAGCTTTCTATAAGCAAAGAATGATGGCTGCATCAGCGTGGATGGGGGAAATCACCCACGCAATGCTTTTATTTCATAAAAACATTTTACTTTTCGAAAGAGTCGCCACTAAATTTTAGGTGAAATTTAGAAACCGATTTAAGAGATTTAGGTTCGTGTGAGATTACATGTTAGGAAGTCAAATTAAATTTCATTTAATAAGACACCCAACCCAGCCCGTTACAATAACGGTCTCTACTAAGCAAAACAATGGCTATTGGCTATGTACCACACGCGAATATGCAATCGTTTTTTTAAACCATAACATGTGAATTTCATTCTATGTCGATTTAATGCATATTTAACTTGTCAAGTTATTTAGCATGTGAATGTTCATTTGACTATTCCAGTAAAAATAAAAAACTAAGAGGGGAATTAGAGAATTCTTACTCTAGCGGCGCTGCATAAGATGGTTAGATTACAATAACAATTATAATAAAACCAATGAAACAAACATGACGATAATTGAATAAACATGCTAACGGTTTCAATTAAATCATAATTAAAACAATAAATCTAAACACGCTTATCTAATCATGTGAATCACATCAATCACACCTAAATTAGACTAATTCTCATCCTAGGAAAACTAGCCACATGAGACAAACACATGACATATATGCTAGACAGTTAAATCGACACAAACAATTCTAATTCTTGCGATAAATTGCCAATTAAAGAATAACATGTGATTAAAATTAAATAAATCATACAAAATCATGCAGAGACTTAAATAAAATCAAATAAAACTTCATGTAAAGCATATGGATCGAGACCATCGTCGTTCATGTCACAAGTTATCAATTTCATTGATTTAAGCCAATTTAAACATGTTATTGTCATAAAACATGATTAAAACAAATA